>JANHGN010020170.1:2978-18808 GCA_024605025.1 Megaceryle maxima
TGCCTGAAAAAGTTCTCTAAAATACTGTTCAGTGAAGACTTCTTTTGAAAGGAGTGGAAAACATGCCCTTCCTTGCGTTGTGAGCAGGACTACCTGTGGTCCCCTGTGATATTTAAGATGTCTGACAAACACTACAACATTTTTAAACAGAATTTCTGTTAACAAGGACAATATTTTACTCCCAGAAATTTTGATTTCTTCTCATACTGAAAAGAAAACTCCACATTTCTGCTTCTAATTCATCTGTCCTGCCACAGAAAAATATATGTGTAGTTCAATTCAGATGTTAGTACTTATCACTAACACTTTTAGAAAAGCCATTTTCTGGGATTGGGAGGTTTTTCGGTGTTTTGGTTTTTGTTTGTTTGTTTGGTTTGTTTGTTTTGTGGTTTGGGTTTTTTTGGTTGGTTAGTTTTTGTTGTTGTTGTTGTTTTTGTTTGTTTGTTTGTTTGGGTTTTTTGTAGATTCTAAATTGCTTTCAAAGGGATGGTGCACCATTCTGCCCCTCTCCAGCCCACCCTGCGCTACTCCAGGAGAGCCGGGGACAGTCTTTGCAGCCTCCAGAAGATGGTGCCCTGCTGTTAGGAAACAATGGTGTGAGCAGCAGTCATTCCAGTTCACTGGCACAATGTCACACAAAACGCTTTGTGTCTGTCAGCACATTCCTGGAAGGTCACAGTGAATGATGAATGCTGTGTAGGAACTAAGAAGAGGGGTTTTTTTCTTTTTTTCTTCTTTTTTTCTTTTTTTTTTTTTTTTTTTTTTCCATGAATTGCATCACTTGGCGGCCTCTTGGCTTCATTCATTTGACTCCTGTGGTTACAAACCTTTCCCAATTGTTGTGAGCCTGCTTCCTCCACAACCCCTCTGTGGCCAAAGCAGGATATTCATGACTGACTGGCCTGGGGAAGCTGGATAACTGCCAGCTACTTTCCACAGCAGAGCTGCTCAATTCCCTCCCCCTGAGGTCTGAAATATCCTGTGGTTCTGGTTAGCTTTCTCTCCGGATGCACATCAGCTAAAGCATATGCATCATCATGTGATACACAAGGTTGTTTCAGCACAGCTAATTGTGACAGAGGCTTTATTTAGATGCCGTGTATAAAAAAAAAAATGAGTAAAGCACTCCAGTATAAAGTCAGAAAGATACTTGACTCGATCCTGAATGAAAAGCTGATTTTTCACTGACACATAGCACTGGAGTATCTCCATTGAGCTTTGCACATATGTCTAAGATGTTTAAATAATTCTAATAAACTATGATGTCATCTTTGCAGCTCCATTGCCATTTCCTGTGATTTGGTTTGTGATTTCTTTCCCCTCTGAGTTATTAATTGCTCATGTAGCTTGTGCAATGAATGAGGCTCTTCTACTTTTTTGCATTCCCTTCCCCCCATACAGAAAGCACTGAGCCACTAGTTTTAATTGGGGAAAAACACCTACAGACAAATTGAACATTGCTTCTCAATGGGAATTTTCCAGCACCTGAGTGGCAGCAGTCACTTGGTACAATCCAGCCAGCCAGCCACACTGAAGGGTATTTTGTTGACGTGGAGAGTGTCTGGGTGACAAGAGGGATTCATGAAAACCCATGGTGGAGTGAAATTAAGAAAGGAACACCTGCCTTTACAGTTTTCATGTGAGCACACATCCTTCCAAAGGATGAAGACACATTCAATGGTCAGGACAGGCTAACAGCCTCCAGTATGATTGCTTTTGCTTGCAGAAATGCAGCAGGCAGGGCTTCTGAGAAGGGACTGACAGCATCCTGAGAGTACATATGTTGAGATCTCATTCTCTGTCCTTGAAACTATCTGGCAACATCTGTACTGTTAAACTCTCTTTGCTTTCAAAACAGGGTGGCTGCATCTAACTCGGCTAATGAATAGTCCCTGGTCTATTCCAGTCCCTGCACTATGTCACATCCCTAGTTGTGATCAGGAACCTTTTGGAGGATGCTGGCTAGCCCAGGTCAGAAATGGTCTTGCCACTGTTGTAACCCTTCTCCAATTCAGATGACGGACATCTGTGCTTCTGTCCTGGATGTGCTTAGCTTGCTATTATAGATGTGGCTGAATGAACTCTGTGGGCTGTACAGAGTTCAACTGTAGGACTGTGAATCTTCATTTTATATAGAAGAAAGCCATCCTTGAGCAGGAGAAACTGGGTAAGGGGGAGAGGAGCAAGATGGAAAACAAATTCTGTGTGAGAAAGAGAAAAGTGTCTGGACTTCAGTAGAAGACTAAATAAAGTTGGACAGAAATAAATCCAGAGTCCACATGAGTCCTCAGGACTCAAGGTTTGTGGAATAGAGTAGGATATATTTTCCATAAAGATACAAGAAAGCGCATATCGCTGTCAGTTCAAGGTTAGGTAGGGAGAAACTAATGAAACTTCAGTGTTCTTCAGCAGCAACAACTAAGGACCATTTTGCAAAATCTTTGGTGAAGACAAGCAAATTGCAATCTGCTATCCAATGATTGCTACATGTTGCAAAATGTGGGATGAAAGGAAAAGATCTGTGAAACTTGAGGACACTTCATGCTTTATACATTTCCAGAGAATTCATCAGATCTTTCAAGCTGTCAAAGAAATGTCAAGAAGTGGAAAACCAGAGGTTTTGCACAACTTATAAGCAACTTAGAGAATGCAAATAAAACTTGTCTGGGTTCATTTTTATTTCATGAAATCCCTTTGTGATATCATTTCCCATGTCTGCATTTAAAGGCTCAGACTTTTTTGTCACATCCCTTTGTACAGACCAAGAGCTGTTCCATATACAGGTGCACAAATAGCATCAAAAGCCTTCTTTGAGCAAAGGTCACTTCAGATCAAGTGAGCTCTTTGTCAGCATCGCTAGAAACTTGATAACAATATGTGGAAGCAGGTTGGCTAAAAGACCGAACAGGATTGAAACCACATCTTTTTCCATTTCAGCATTTGTTGGTGTCACTAAAGGAAGTGGCTAGCAGGACATTATCCTGTATATTGCTGTATCCATCTGTGGTGGATTGCCCTGTGTGCCACTTGTGAAAAACACAGGGAACTACTGATGTCTACAGGATGAAAAGCTGGAGGCATTGTGTGGTGTGCAGATAGGTCTGTACTGCATTGCAGAGGTGTGACAGAGGTCCATGTAGATGTGCCATAATCAGCTAGAACAGCCCAGCTGTGGCTGTGCAGGCTTCACCAGAGGCTGTACATACTCATGCAGGGTGCTGTATTTGCAGTTGGTGGCTGTAAGTCCACTATGTCTGCTTTTCATAGGTTACCTATAGCTCTCTCCATTCCATCTACCTGACAAGAGGAGATCCTCAGATCTCCTTGCCACATAGGCACCATACTTCCACTACCTTTGAGGAGGAGATGCCATGTATACAAAGACCAGTCAGAAGGGCAATGCTGCTGTCTGCACCTGTCTCTAAGGGCTTTCAAAGAGATTTTTGTATAATTACTCAGTGATAAGGACTACAGCTCATCTGAGTGTACAGAGTAAGAAAGCCTCCCAAATCTCCTTTTTATGTCTGTCCAAGAGCAAACCTGAGTGTGCCCTGATGCAGCCAGAAGAGCCTGTAACAGAGAAGATAAGGAAAAGCAGACTTCTATCATTCTCAGTACAACACAGTCTGAGTACTCATGAGTCACAGTTTGCTCTCAGCCCTGACTGAAGGAGAATGCCTAACTGATATATCAAAGGAACTTCAGAAAAGTAAGGATGAACTCAAAGGTTCATTTCAAAGTATTCTGACATGCACATCACACCTTTTGAACAGGGAGAACAGCAAAACCATTACCAAACATCAGCAGAGTGACATCAATATGCACTCATCTTTGCGATGGAGGGAAGGAAGCAATTTAGCACATGCACACACATATATGAGGAAAAAGACCTTCTGTAGTTCTTCAAAGAAGCTGATTGCTCTTCACTCTGAGGCTTGATCCATACAAATGAAAACTGCCTGCATATTTTGTCCTCTGCAGATAGTACTTACATACCAAGGTTCTGAACACTTAAGAGTTATTTGAGAGTGAGACCTCAGCTCCTGTAGACAGTGCAGCTGGAATTTCCCAGGCTGTCATACACACAGTGGAAGAAGAGCTACCTCAGAAAGACAGCATGGCTTCCTCTGCTATGGCCCATAACCAGCACTGGCAGAGGAAGACAGCACCATGGTTGTGTCTTTGACTTCTCTCTCTGATGTCCCAGTGGGGATGGAGGTGGATGAGAACAAACCTTCTCCACACATGAGATGGCTTGCTCCTGGGTGGTGCAGGACTCCTCTGTCCTGACTCCTTCATGTGTATGCTACAGGCAGAACCCATACTTTGCTTCAATTTTATTCTTCTGAGGCCCCTGGGAGAGAAAGCTAAGATACTGTGTGATGGATGTGAAAACTGACAATCAAAAATGATTCTCAATTACCAGTACAGTAAGTCTAGGCAAATTCGGCATTGAAGTCAACAGGGGTCTTTTTAATGACTTCATCTGGGCTTGGATTCTTACTCTAATGTACCTGTGCAGGGTTTGAAGGCTGGAATTTATCCACTTCAGTGTAGGTATTTGATGAGGATGCCTAAGGTAGATAAGTACAAAGAGACAGATGCAGTCAGACTATCTGACTGAGCCCATCCCCTGCCATTGACTGTTAAGAGTCATTAGAGAGATTAATATTATAATTTTATGCTCAAATAATGTCTAAACTTATTGGGAAGAAAAGGTTGAAGCACCTAAGTACCCAACTAAAGCAGTGGGAAAACTTTTGCATAATTTTCCTGTGCAACGCTTACTAAGATTAGGGTGGAAATATGCACATGTTGCTCTGTCTGACTGAGGAGTGAAGAAAAAATAAATTAGAAAAATTAAAATAAACGTTTATTTTTATGTTTTATCCTAATGTAGCTACAATGTTAAGAATTTATCACCTGAGATAAAAGACTCAATCATTACTAAGCCATTTGGCAATTGTTTTAATAACATTAATCAAGATGAGCTCATTTAGTGCTAATGGGGTTTTTTTAAGTACTTTTATAGGATTTTCACTGAAATCAGAATTAAATAATTGGGCCATTATTCTAAAGTGTTTTCGTCATCCCTCAGGGAAGTCCCTGTTTCTTGGTTTTCATCTGCTTGCTTTTATTTCTCTCTGATTGCCCATGACAGTTCTGAAGCACTCCCCTTCAGTTATTAATTTGATCATCTTCTGGGCAGTCTGAGGTTGGTTGCCCCTGATAATCTATTTTGTCAATGCAGTGATGGACAGGAAAGATTTAAAATATCACTAAATGGCCGTGGTGGTGGATGATGAGACAGGAAGGATGGCAACTGCCATTGGCTAAAGGTTCTAGTGAGTTGAGATTTTCCCAACACTAAGACTGGATGAGCAGTTTGTTAATTAATTGCCCAGCTCTGCATATAATGTTACCTTAAACATGCTTGGTCCTTTTTAGGGGTTGTAGTCTTTGCAATCTGGAGTGCATCAGCAGCTGCTGAAGGTATTCTGGAAGGAAAGCAAGGCATTATGGACTTAGGTGAGTTGCCTGAGTTTATGATCTTAGTGACAGCTGATATGCCAAAATGTGTCTGAAACATCCACATAACAGTGGCAGGTGTGATGTCATATGGTAGACCTTTGCTTTTCTTGAAAAGCAGTTACATGTGTGATGAGTGATGCCCTCAGTATCTGAAATGACACTAAATGTTTTGGGCAGCTGTATTGAGCCCTATGGTTGGGAATTCATTAGAGATTAAGACTCCATATGCCCATGTATACCTATCTACACATAAACTATATCTCTAGACTCTTGTTATGGTCAGTGGAGATCTAGTTAATGCAGTCACTGTAACCCTGCAAGTGATTTGGCTGCTTAGCCACTGTCTACAATCAGACAAGTTGAGTCACCCTTCAGACTCTGGTGACTGTATTGAGCAGATCTCTGCTAATACAGTACAAACCTTAGGCTCAATTCAGCTGACTGAACTTTGATGTCTCGTACCATGGTAGCTGCTCTAGAGTTTCCTGTCTGGCCTCCAGCTGTATCTTCAGAATTGGCAGGTCATGTCTGCCAGTCCAATGTGGATGCCTCAGACATCCTATGACACCTACAAAAATTGCAAGATGGTTACATGTGGGCAACAAAGCACTGCCTTTTGTCACAGATCATAGGATGCAATACATGGTCAATATATAAAATACTAAAATAAAATACTAAAATAACTTGAATCATTCATATAATGATATGTTCATTTAGATGATAGTTATATTAGAAGGTTTTATTTAATCTGGTAGGAAAACCTGTATCTGTCATTCTGATGATCAAGTTGCCATTTCAAACTCAACCCAGTGAATTGTCAAGTCATATTCTACCATCATGTTTGGTAGTTCATATGCCTAAGACTGATGAATGATAGCAAAAGTTAATTGTAATACAATTAAACTAAAATAATGTAATTTTGTTTCATATTTTTCCTCAGAATAACTAGGAGTATTTAATCTTACTCCATTATGGTGATTCAAAATAGTAGAGGATGGAAGATATATAAGTATGAGGGGAAAAAGGAGGAAGAATGTATTTTCACTTTATATCTTGTCTGGAAAATAAGGTCTGAAAATGTCTTTGAAAAGATTATCCTCAGTGCAAATATCTTTACTCAGATCATTGTATAAAGCACAATAAACAACAACCTACATTACATACAGCAAAACTTCAGCTTCATAAATCCCATTTTCTGAGGCTTTATATTATAATGAAGATCACATTTTGTAACAAAAGTGTGTACATCTTGCAGCTTGTACCTTTTGTTTGGTTTCAGCTGTAGGCAGATTACTCAACATCTCAGATATATTTACCAATTTCTATTATTTAGTCACAGAAGCAATTTGAACTATTACACTGAGCAACTAATATGACTGAGAATAGTTATTTTCAGGATAGCTTAATCATTGGATAAAATTGTCAAGATGTCATATTTTTACTGTATCATAGAAGAATCTCAGTTTTTGTGTGGGGTCTCAGATGGGTCTCAGGTTTTGCAGCACACATTGGACATGGCTTATGGCCATGCCAAATATATAATGAGTTCAGGATCCAGGTAAAAATACATTACATGTATCCTATTTACACATGCACAATTATAATTCAATCCTCTACACAAGAATGTTGCCACAAGGTTTCCATTTTAGGAGGCTAAACTCTGCCCACATGTGTGATGTACGGCCTTGGTTAGTATTAAACATCCTACTGTTGCAGGATGCAGCTGACAGACACTTGCATATCTCCACTACAGCTGTATGCCGCCAGTCTAACAGCACTTACTGCATCCAATCCCTGAAATTACATATTCAGAACTTCCAGAGGTCTAACTAGATCCAAGCTTCAGCTAAGCCAGGAATAAGTAAGGATTTCAGAATTTCAGTTATGACAGGTAACCAATACATAAATTAAGCTGAAAGATTGACACCTCTTATGCCTTTAATTCATGGCAGTTTTACACCAAACAACAGTCAAAATATCCGTAAAAAACCATGTCTTGAGAGGCCAATTTTTCATTACTAACTCTGTGGTTAGAGACGAGAAAAAGCAGATTGATTAATTGTAACATTTGTTTTCATTTAGTAGATTCATAGATTTCAAGGCCAAAAGGGAGCACGCTGATTAGCTAGTCTGACCTCATGAGGAACAGAGGCTGCGGAGCTTCACCCGGTGATTCCTGCACAGACCAAGTGGTTCTTCCCTGGTCCATAAGGAAACTCTCCAGACATCTATCTGGGTGAGCATTACCTCATGCAATATACTGTGCTATATCCTGAGCTCATTTTACCAGCTTGTATATCCTGAGAAATTTCCCTTGGCAGCTCAGGGTTTACAGAGATGAAAGAGAAATCATAATTTGGCTCAACCTTCCTCACAATATGGTAGCCAATGAAATTTTTCTTTACTCCCCCATATAAAAAAAGTGTTAGATACATATTTATGCATTTGCAGTATGTTGCTTTATCTTGAAGAGTAATGCTTAGATTTAATTGGTTAAGTTAAGGTATCTGTCCTCTTTGGGACAGTGATGAATTTTGGACTTGTTTAGCTGACAAGGAAGAATCTTCAATACTTATATTGCAGTTTATAGGTGAGTCTGTTCTGCCTTTTAAAAATCAGTTTTCATTCCTAATATCTGCATTGAATCCAGCAATTCTCATGTCATCAATCAAATCCTCCAAAAGACTTAATTTAAGAAGCCGCTCTATCATTAAGCAGCTCTTTTCACTTTTAGAAGCTATATGCCTACCTCCAGAGAGGAAAAAACTGAAAAGAATGACATTACAGACTGAAAATCTCCAGGTGTAGTCAAATTACATATTTATCCTTACTGTTAAAGCAAACCCAGCATATTTTAAATACAACTCAATCTAATGTGACAAGAAATTAAATGATTCAAGTACAGTCACTGTTCAAGGTAATAATCTGCTGCTCAGAAATATTCTGCATCTGTGCATCTGATTATAGCTAAATAACAGACAAATAGCATTATACTGTAGCAAATGGAGCAAAAAGCAACTAGGACACCTATGTGTGTCAATCAGGATACTAGGTATCTAAATTTGGGGTTCTGCCAGCCCAAATTTTCAAGCCCTATATTTGGCTTAGATCACCTGGTTTCTTCGATATGCACAATTTTTTGCACGTATAATCTGTATGTTGTGCATTATGTTGAACTCTTCTTCAGAAGAAAAGGATGTAATTCCTTTAAGCCTTAATTCTAGAGTGAATATATGAAAATGATCCATGATGCTATTATACTAACCACACTTCCCAAGCAATACTTTCTAATATCAGAAAAAACTGTTGCCATGGTGACTGGCCTGACCTGAAACAGTTCAGCTGATGCTGAGCTTCTTTCCCCTTCCCCCAAAAAAGGAACTAAATACCATCTTTCAGAAAGAGAATTCTTCTTTTGATTAGGTAATGGCAATTTCTCACAACATGTTGTTGATGCCATATTGGTTTATGTTAGGAGTTATCTGTCTGTAGACTGATAGGAGTTAGAAGAAATAAAGAGTTTGAAGAAAAGTGGACTCCAAAGTGAGCTCCAATTTAACCAGAAATTATCCTTGTAAAAATATCTTTTGCCACGTGTCTCAGGACTCCATCTAATTTAGCATTTTCTGAATGGAAGTGTTCAAAGAGTTCAAATGTGCCATTAAAAATGAAAGAATTCCAATAGTGGGAGAATTCAGCATTACCTGCCCATAGATAAAGTGGACAGTGGCATGTTAAAGCTTCCTTTGATCCTTAGCAATTTAGCTAATTGGCCTCATCATTAACATGCATCTCACTTTAATCCTCTATTGGATTAAAAGATGATCTTCTTGTGATCCTAAAACAAATAAATATTTTGTTGAAAATATTCTGTTCTTTGAAAGGGATACTGCGAAGAGGGAAAAGTCGGAGTGACATCCCTCTGCAGCCCCAGCTGAATGCTGGGACATGTTTCATCAATAGTTAAACAAGGGCTGAAATCCACAAAAAGTCTGTTAAGGAAGGACTCAGATGGCTTATTGGTATTTAATGACTAAGAATGAAAATCACAATGCCCATACTCAACATGAACTATGCCTTCACTGGCAGCTAGAGAAAGGCTCCAAGTGTTTTGTGTGATCTAGCTTGCCTAAGGGGAATGCCTGGGCTTCCTAAGGGCAATAAATTGAAGAAGTTTATGTATATAACCTGGACTTGAGGACAGCCTTTATAAAGTTGGAGGATGCCCCTTTATGGTAGACTGTATTTAGAAAGTAGACAAGAGTTCTTCCCAGATATCTTAGACTTCCTGTATTATTTCTCAGATTTATTATTTTTTTTTAATAACCTCAGCTCATGGATCTGGGCTGTAGTCCAGGAGTGGAGTTTGAGGGAAGCTTAGGACTCTTGTTGCCAGCTCCTCCAGAATGAAGCAGAATTGACCCATTGTAAATCAGCAAGGATATTGGCCCTTACCTCTCCACAAATGTGTCATCTTTCCCATACCAGCATTCTCCTACTTCTGGCTGAATACTTTCACCATGATTCTCTTAACTGAGACTTCCTCTTTCTTTTTCTTTTGGCCCAGAACCTTTGCAGGTCTTCTGCACTTATGGCTCAAAACATGTTCTTACTTGCTCATAGGACATCAAGCTTTGTCTTGCCTGGGAGCCTGTGCTTTGGAGACAGATATACTGGCATTTACTGGTGTGTGTTTTAGGCAGCAGTTCACCTAGTGTGTGGACCTCCACTTCTGAACAGGGAAAACAAGGACTGAATGCAGCATAGCGAGCTCAAAGAGACATGAGAAGTGACCCCATGTCTCTTTGTGGGATATGGGCTATACTAGTGGCAGGAGAAGCAATTGACTTGGTCTGTGTTCTTGGTACATCATCTCATCTTTCTAAGGTTTTCTGACAGTAAGAGGAGAGGACTTAGTAAGAGCTGTTCAGAAAATTTCCACTGAAACAATGCCTGAATAGAAAATCAGGTTCTTAACTAGCTGACCAATGAAACTGATGAAGTACTTCTGCACTGCTCTAAGTTTTCCCGATTTTAGTTGGAAAAATTAAAAGTTTGGTTTTCAGACATGTTTAGCTTAAAAAAAAAATTATTTGCTAGATCTTTTTCCAGGACTTTCAGATTATTCTGAGCACCAATATTTATATAAAACATTTCAGAAACTAGTGATGAAAGATGATCTTGAAGTGCAACAAACAG
This sequence comes from Megaceryle maxima, assembly GCA_024605025.1. NCBI lineage: Eukaryota > Metazoa > Chordata > Aves > Coraciiformes > Cerylidae > Megaceryle > Megaceryle maxima. Next base: position 13,710 of record JANHGN010020170.1, read on the forward strand.
TAGTGTTACAACTGGGGACACCAGCAAGGCAAGATACGTAGGGAAAGTAATGTCCTGCAGCATATCAACTTATAAAAAAACCAGCATGCAAGGTCTTCCTTAGACCTCACTAACTGAACTTATTGAAAGGCCCTAGCTAGTAATACAGGACAAAGAAGTATGTCTTCAGGTTCTCCAGAATTGCTCTCCAAGGTCTTTAATTGCTCTCTTTCACACACATATGTACACAAACATGTTTTAAAACCACTTATGTCACACAGGTCTGAATCTGCCAAGTACTCTGTTCTCTGAAAGTTTACAAAGAAACATGGGATTCTTCTTACTTCAATAAACTAAATGACTTTGACAGATAAATTTCCCCTTAAATATGTTTAGAACTTCCTTTATATAGACGTGTGAGTCATTCTGACAAACTTAATTTCTACTGAAAAATGAATGTGTTAAACTTATTAGCCATTCAGGTTAGAAAGACTGTAAACAGTAGATTGATGACATTTGCACTCCATGTACTACACACTGTGTGCCTACAAAGTGAAAATACAAGAGTCGTCAAAAGGCATGCTAAAGACTTGACAGAAATTGTATCCTAATCCCTTTCTACTCTTGGCTTGATGTTTTCTTGCTATTTCATTTTCTATAATGAGGAGAATATATATGGGAAGATAGCCCCTTTTTAACTGCATCATATTTATGGCAATGTAGGCATATTTCCAGTAGAACTAAACAACTAATAGCAAATAGAGCAGTTTGCTGGAGTTAAAACACCGCATTATAGACCAAAAAATCTGTCTGAGTTTGAAGACCCAGCAACTGCTACTTAAGGAGATGTTGAAGTTCAAACCTTTGTTTTGCAACCTTGAGGATATCTGGGTCTGAACTTCTCTGGGTTGGTTTCTGTGCTAAAAGCACACCTGACTTGTAAGTAAGAGTGAGTAGAAGGAAGGGGGTAGTCACAAAGTCAAGTGTAATTTACTTGGGAAGTCTCTCAACCTCTTTCTTCTCAGGGGTTTCTTCTCAGAAGCTCATTCAAAAGTGAATCCTGACTCAGATGCTTATAATTACCTTTAGTATTGTCAGATGAGCTCAGGGTGTCAGCTGACACACTAGCCCAATCTGCACACACCTCTTTTGTCAGCTTGTCTGGGGAGATCTGGAAGGTTCTTCAGGCAGGGAAACTCAAGCAGGGGAGTTCATGAGCTTTCTCCAAGCTCTGAGCCTGTTGGCAATATCATTGCATCAGGCACTTGGGTCTCAAGCATTGTAATGAAGGGTGATACAGATCTCATCTCAGAGTATGTAAGTTAGCTTTCTGCTTTGAATGGTCTTTTAGATGATTAACTCTTCCTCTCTGTTTATTGTTAGGAACGCGTAAAACTGGCAAGTCAAATTAAGATGAATAATGGTAGGAATAACTCCTCTGTCCCCTTTATAATCAAAGAGTGGACAAAATCATACAGTCTGAGATGACTCAGTAGCTTACTGTGCTATGACCTTGGGTGTCTTTATAAACTGACTGGTGTAACTTTGAATCCAAATCAGCCATCTTTGTAGGTCAGGGACAAGGTGGGAGCAACTAGTTAGAGTTGAGGTTGATCTTACCAGTCCTTTCCCTGTCTCCAATGCTTAAGCAACTAACAGTTCAAGAATCCTAGCCATATCATGTAGGGCACAATATTTCAATGTCTTTCATATTTATATTATGGAGAATTTTCTATAGCACTTTAAGAATCAATGATAATATGGGGACATAGTTTCTAAATTTAAGGATTTGCATAGAAGTCATAACCTTGTCACTGATACTTGAAAAAATCTTTGTAACTCATTAAATTCAGTGAGTATATCCGTAGTCATGAAGGAAATGTCTGCTGAGGCTACTTTCTATTGCCGTCCAGACCCTCTACATCTCTTTGGAGTGTATTGTGAGTGTGGAAGAGAAGATAATGAGAATGCAGAATCCATGCCAAATATTAACCCATGAGAACAAAAGAGGATTAGAGGTGTATGAAAATGAACATTCATCTGATCTGAATGTGCCAGTCCTATGAACCCTTGCACAGCTGACAGCTTTGGTGTGATGTACTCTGCACAACACTGTTTTTCTTCCTTTGCAGAGAACCCTTCTGCTGGAAACCTACTGCATTATTATCTTCCATAGCAAATGTCTGCAGCCCAGTGGAATGGATAATGAAAACGTGTGACTTGTTTAGGGCATTTTAAACAGTGTATGTATGCTTTGTCTAACAAACCTGCCCTATTTTGAACATTGGTAGTATCAGAACTATTCCATGGGTTGTGCATCACGTTTGCCACCAGGCCAGGCTGCAGAGCTTCAAAGTCCTCAAGGATTAGAACTCCTGTACAAGCACACATCAGAAAAACATGAAATTGTATGTACAGAACCAGTGCAAGTAGATCAAGTACATATAGAAGTACAAATTTATCTAGGTCTTCTGGGTATCGTTTTGCTTGCATAGGACTTTTTTTTTTTTTTTTTTTTGGATAGGACTACAGTAAATTAGTAGTTTCAGGTTTTTTTCTATAGTGAATTAGAAAAGGTAAATCCAAGCAAATATCTGTGCTCTTGTTGCTCTGGGATTATAAAGCTGACTCTCTGTGGTGTAGTCTAAGCCAGGTTGTACCAGAAAACAAAATAAAACAATAAAAACCCCACTCAATATCTAACTAATCTACTGTTTCTACTGTTGTAGATGCACTGATTTAAAATTAGCAAATTACCAGAATTTGTGTTTTCTGTGGTTTTTCATTCACTTTCTTATGTTACAGTCTTGAATTAAATAGCTACATATGATTTTTGCCACTCTGCCAGGAGGATGAATCAGAATTGTGCTGTGAAGGCATCTGCTGTCTGTTAAGTCCCCTGACTCATTTGTTGCACAAGTTGGAAGACGTGAAATGAATGAGGTGGGGGACAGCAGGGAGAAAGCACATTGTCTGGTTGCTGAGGTAGATTAATTTCACTCAGGAGAACTGGATTTCATCCCTGTCTCTGACACAAACATCATATGAGGAACTGTGCAAATAATTTCATCCAGGGTTGTTATTTCCATCATGAACAAGTGGAAATTACACTCTGATCTTCCTATTGCCCAGATACGGATTTCAGTTCCTTGTTACAAACAAACACTTTCTGTCCCTTCTGCTTTGTCCTTGCTCTGGTGAGCATGCTAGGGAGCTGAGTGTCTTCATCCAGTAGGGATTATGTCAATTACCTTACAGGGTCTGTGATACCTCCAAAGCTCTCAGGTCCTAAAAATAACTCGGGACAGGCCACAAGTGTCCTATCAGAGATGGAGTTACAGACCATGACCTACAGGCAATGAAGGACTATCTAGCTCACCAGTTGTGATGTTTTTCCTCAGTTTTGAGAACTAAATAATATCAGATTTTCTTTACATCAAACAGGTTGGAGCTGAACTCCTCTTCCCAGCAATTCCTTGTGCTGTCCCACACAGATACCTCATTGCTCATCAGCAATACTGTATCTGGTAGATTTTGGCTGCTTGATGTAACAGAGATGTTGCAGATTTTGCACATGTATGCTAGCAGGGCATGGGACATGTAACCAGGGAAAGGACAGAGATAGAAGACTTTTGGCTTAGTTTGCAGCTCAGAGGAATGTTGTGTTTGGCTTTTCTGCCCCTTAAACAGAACTTTTAGGCTGCCTGTTCTTGTTGCAATCCCTTTGCAGTCCTATGCCAGTCCATGCCTACCCCTTCACTAACCACCATAGAAACCGCGGAAAGTCCAGGTATGCCCCATTAAGGGATTCTTATTCTGTTCTCACTCTTCCTCTCCCAAAGCTTTTCTCACACCAAGTCTTTAGTCAGCCTTGGTCAGCTTTCAGACTTCTTTCCCTCAGTGTTATTCCTCTGCATGACCACTCAGTCTCTCTCTATGTGGTCCTCATTCCATTCCATTCCTTGCATTCCTGAGCACAGTTTCTTTGTACACACACAGTCCCACCTTTTCCCTCAGCATGGCCATACCCACTACATGGACCTATGACACACCTTGCTGTTCCCAGTCTCTTCCTGCTATTCTTCTTGCAGGCTTTCCAGTTTCCTGACCCTCCCAGACAGACTTGGGGACAGGTGTTTTAGCAGGGCCTGTAGCAATAGGACAAAGGGTAATGGTTTTAAACTAAAAGAAGACTCAGATTAGATACAATAATTTTTTTTAATACTAAGAGTGGTAAAACACTAGAAGACATTGACCAGAGAGGTTGTAGATGCCCCAACACTGCAAACATTCAAAGTCAGGTTGTACAAGGCTTTGATGAACCTGATCTAGTAGAAGATATCCTTGCTCATTGCATAAGAGTTCTACTAGACGACCTTTAAATGTCCCTTCCAACTCAATCCCTTATATGATTCTATGATTCCTCTGGCTTAGTCCCAGGCTCTATTCCTTGACAGCATTTAGACCTAGTGGTCACCTTCAGAAAAATCCATCTTTTTCTACATACTTCTTTTTCCTGAGAGCCTTTGATCTACCTCTTGTCATCCAACAGGAGGTAGGTAGCTCCCTTCTCTGTAATGCTCTGTTTCAGCAGCAGATAGAATGACAGTGCGAGAGAGACTAGTGCCTAGGACCTCTCCTGCTCAGGAGATGTGGTGACAGCCATTACAGAGGAAAACTGATTTCATTCCTATAGCCCTATGCTGCAAAATCCATTTTTGTAAGCTTTCTTTCTTCAGTGTCTGTGAAACAGATACCATTCAGCCACATGCAGAGTTTGTAAAGGAGCTGGGACATGTTCAGTGAAGACAGAATGCCTGGGGATTTCAGCTATTAAACTCTGGCAAGTCTTTATGACGTATGTGTAAACTACTACTTGCCAAAGACTTGTACATTTTTAGGATGTGGATATATTTCACAGGGAATAAAAATGAAAAGCATGGTTTATCCTTAACAAAAGCCATGCTCTGGTTCCACAGGGGTCCTGCAAAACACAGAGTTCCAAAGCTTTGTAATTATATTTTTAAAAAATGTTCTTTTGTAGTTGTTCTTTCTCTTTCTTTCTTTCTTTCTTTCTTTCTTTCTTTCTTTCTTTCTTTCTTTCTTTCTTTCTTTCTTTC
>JANHGN010020173.1:0-47532 GCA_024605025.1 Megaceryle maxima
TTTTAATGAAAGGAAAACTAATATTTGAGGAAAGTATTATAGAAGTCACAACCTTTCTGGAATAAAATTTCTTCCACGGACCTTAAATTAGATGCTGAAAGTGATAACAAACATGAAACAAGCAAATAAATAATGTTATATTTGCATGTTTAGTGGGTGTTTAGTAATTGTCATTCTGTGGGAAAGTTTTGTGTACTCAGGTACGTGCAAGCACTGAGCAAATGGAAATAGTTGGGGTCTGGAGTTTGGTTTGGTTTGGTTGGTTAGTTTGGGTTTGGTTGGGCTTTTTGTATTGAATCTTATTGTAAACAAATACTGGGGTTATGAGACCTTGTGGAATCTATTTCAGAAAATATCACGTAATTAATCTGATTTCATTATGGCCTGATGACCTCGACAGCCTGCAGATAGGACTTAACCGGGGTCCAAGAGCCTGTAAGGGAGAACATGTGGACAGCACTTTAGTTTCATGAACAGAGGGCTGCATATGTATGTTTTCTGAGAGATTAAGTTCAGAACTAATTTTTGTCATGCTGAAATTATAGCTTTATTTAGAGAATACAGCACGGAAGTTTTTAAAACTGGAAATACATGAAAACGAAATGGCAAAAGTTTATAATGTAATTAAGGCACCTGATAGGGATTCAGACATTTCACACTGAATCCCACTGGTGCTACAGGTTTTCTCTGTGACCTTGAGCAAATCCCTTAATCTCTCTGTACCTCTCTTCCTCATTTATTTTTTAAAGGATGGTAATGCTTCTTCTGTCTCTGTATTTACGTTGCAAATGCCTTTTACTCTGTGTTTTATATGATTATCACTGCAAGAAGGATCTTATCTAAGAACTGCTATAGAGTTGCATTTATCTATGCAAAAAAAGCAATATATTCTCTATGATAGGTTATCCTGTATGATAGGTTATCCTGAGATATGACCTGGCTGTTTAAGGAGCTGCTATTATTATTAGCACACCACAAGTGTGTTAGAGACTCAGGCAAAGTCAAACTTCAGTGTTACATGGCTTTTTTATCTAGAAATGATGGGTTGATCTTACAAAGGCTTTCTGTATAGGAGTAAAATAAATGTGCTTGGGAATGACTATTGTACCAACCTTGAAGACAACCAGGATGGACTGACCTGCATCCACACCACTAAACTCAAATGGCACTAAGGCGGGCAGGTTTGCATGCATGCTGGCTATTGGAAATGGTCCCTGGCTTGTAGCAGCTTCCAAACTGTGTCCTGGAGTCTCATGAGAGCTTTCTGAGCCCAGACTGTAACAGTACAGGATGGAAAAAAGAAACATCTGCAGTCTCTGTTTAACAGTGGCCAGTCAAACCTTGCACTCTCACTGTCCATTCTGCTACTGTATATAGTACATGGTGTTTCTTGATGCAGATCCTAAGGCTGGAAAAGAATAAAGTGACCTCCAAAAGGAGATTTGATAGTAATGAAACATAAGAAACTTGACATTAGAAATTGTCCGGTGTAAGTCCAGTCCAAATTCAGAACAAAATAATACCCTGGTTGAAGGAGTGAGACTAGGGATGTGTAGTTCAAGGTTTCCAGTTTCTGGGTTTTGTATCAGTTTGGTGACTAAAGCATTCATTTGGTGGGGAGATCAGGACCTGATCTTTCTCCTCAGTTCTTGCAAGAAGGTATTAGGCATGCAGCTCCTAAACAAGGTCTGCAGTCCTAAACACAAACCTCATGCCTAGCGAAGACTCACCCTAAAGACAAACAGTTTTATTCAGCATGTCCTTCTACATTACCTAGGGACCTCCTGTCTATTCTGATTGAATCTGCTTGGCCCAAGGTCACATCTTTTTGACTCCTGCCTTCCTCACATCTAAAGTATTTGAAGCAAAGCTCATCTGTGGGCTTTGGATGGTCTCTGGAGCACCTCAGAAAAGGAAATTTCATCTATACTTTGGATCTGGGGATATACACACATTCAGTTCAAGGATGACAATTTGTGTCCCATCAGGTCTTGAGGTGACAGCCAAGGCTGGTGTCTGGCAGATGAAGTGCTTAAGAGGTTCTCCACAGAACATCCAAAGCTGTTGCCCAGATAGGATGCATTGGTGTCAAAAAATCATCATTATGCCTACCCTAGCTACATACTTCTCATGTCTGTCATGATGGGCCTGCTGGCACAGAGCAGGAAATACACTGGTTTAGGTTTCTCTCCAGCTTACACTCTAATAATAGTAGAGACACAGTAAACATGCCCCTGTACACTGTGTGCACAGGACCTGCAAGCCTAACTCCCAGTTACTGCTGTCTCACTTGTCAGCAGAGCATTTAAAAAGGATTTAAATCTCTGTTGAAATCTATCCCAGGCTGATTCTGAAGGGCTTAAAGTCTAAACATATTTACCTAACAAAGGATCTTATTACAATACAAGCCTCTACCCAGTCAGGACCCACGGTGTGGCTATCAGAGAGCCCTAGTAACGGTAGGTGTAGTTGAACTGTTGCTTCCAGAATTATCACCAGAATTATCATCAGAAACATTGCCTGATGTTACCACGTGGGACAGAACGAAACAAAACAAAAGTAACAAACAAAACCAAATTTTAGCTACTTATTTTGCACTTTGAAAATATTTTTAAGTGTGGCATAAACACTGGCAACATCTGATTAAACATTGCCCTGCATATTGCTTTCTGATGAGTGTTCTTGTGTTCTTGTTTCTGCAGACTGAAGAAGTCCTGAAGATTGATGGAGGGCCATGCTATTCAAACAGCAGGCGTTGCTGAGACAGAAGCTCTTTGTGCTAGGCAGCCTTGCTATTGGAAGTCTCCTATATCTAGTTGCCAGAGTTGGGAGCTTGGATAGGTAAGTCATTAAGTAGATGCTCTCTTAGTCATAAATAGGCTAAGATTGTCTGAAGTTTTACTCCAAGGGTCTGATTTTGTAATATCTTTTTTTTAGTGCCTACTCATATACAGAAAGACAGAAAGACTGACTGTTCCAGTGGTTTCATTGTGCTTTCCTCCCCTTTGGAGAAGAGAGTAGGAAAATAGAGTCACAGGTCATCTCTCTCAAAGTATTTGTCTGTCCATTTGTATTCTAAGCACATTGACACTTGTTTTTAGAGAAGGAATAAATCAGAATCCAGCAAAAAATGTCATTACAGTAGCTCATCTTTGTCTGTGTGCATCTGTGTGTTGACCTGTAATTTCAGCAAAACAGTTCTAATGTATTTATATATCATCTCTTCTAAATTTATGAGAAAGCAATTAATGTGCTACAGTGGTAGTTAAAATTAAGTACGAGCCTGCAGAGTAGCTTGTCAAGTTTTGAATACTATTTCACTTGAAAGATTGCTTCAGGGTTTGAGAATTTTAACTATGTTAATTAGCCAGCATTTTCTGGAGCTAAATGTGCTAAATAAGTGGGTTTTCTCTGCAAGTGATTTCCTGGAGAGCAGTAGAAAATCCAGCAGAGGAAATCAAGGAGTAATTGGCACTTCTGACCAGGGTGAGTTTTTGCTGGTTTTTGACAGTGCAGCAGTAGTACTACTTGCACTGACACTGATATTTCTGTCACCTTCAAAATGGCCTGGGATTGCTCTGGTAGGTGCTACACAAAGACAGGATTAAATAAATAAATAAATAAAAGTTGCTTCAAAAGAATGAATGAAAGAAGATTTCAAGATTTCCAGAAACTGGCAAACACCTTGCCAGTGCTAACGTTCTATTAGTGTACCTCTTTTAAGTGATGGAGAATATTAGTTGAGTTCAAAATTGTGACACGATGTGTGAATATGTAGTGCATGGAGAGTGAATTGAAAACAGCGCTATCTGGTGTCCATTGCTAGGTAATGTTGAGCTCCATCTGAGATCACTGGATGCCTTCTCCAACTGCTCAAACCTACTCCAGAAGAAGAGGGAGACCGTATACTCAGCTATGACCAAGTGCATTGCAAATTAAGCCCCAGAATTTATAGCTTCTTTTCTCTGGTAGTCAAAGCATCTTGGGTGCTTCAGAGGCAAAAAACTTCACCAAGACTAATGTGATTCTGTAAATGGAGGCAGAAATCCTTACTAGTCCTTGCAAAAGTATATTTTATACTCAGAGGCATGAAATATAATTAACCTTATGCTGTTTTCTATGCTTGCACATCTACAGAATTTACTGATGGCTATAAAATTATCTCGCCACAGTATTTGACTTCCTGACCTCCCGCAGCAGTGAATTCCACCGGTTTCATATATAATGTTGCCAACAGCAGTAAAATTCAGTTTCATTCTCTTGCATTACCCAGTGTGAAAAATACCACACTGCTCAAAATCAGTCCTTTATTTGGACTTGTTATGAAAGAGAGAGAGAAGCACTAGTGTTAAGGCTTAGGGTCAGGGCCATCCACTAGACCTGTAACAGATGCTCTCTGTCAACCTCCCTCCCTCCCCAAAGGGGAAGAGAAAGGGAATAAGGGAGAGAGACTCAGACAGTAGAAAAGGGAAACTAGAACAGCTTGAATGAAAATAATAATAATAAAATTTAATATATACAAGACCACTATTGAACCCAACCCCCCCTGATGGCAATTACAACGCCATCATCACTGATGCTGAGAAGCAGGCACTGGGGAAGTCCCAGACTGGACTCAGCAGCAGATGATAACCAGATTCAGAAGCTGGATTCTGGAATCGGATTGAGTAACACATGTCTGGTGATCAGAAGGCAGAATGGACAGAGTCCTCCTTCGACACTGGCCATTGAAGAAGAGAGTTGGACCCTCATGATCCCTCAGCTTTATACTGAATATGACATACATAGGGTGGAATACCTCATTGGTCAGCTTAGGGTCACCTGTACTCGTTGCTTCTCCCCACAGATGTAGCCTTTTACTTTCTGCACCCCCCAGTGTGGTTCATAACATTTAGCAGTGACCTTGGTCTACATACCAATCCTTGGTAGTAACTCAAAACATTGAACATTATGACTGCTAGAAGCAGACACTGTCTGTGGAAATATGCCCTTAACTTCAGAAAGGGAAGAGGCTTAGCTGAAAAGTAAAATCACTGAACAGAATTAGTTCTGTTCGAACTGAAACCAGGGCAACTAGATAGGATGAGACACACATGAATTAACTGGAAATGTTTTTCTGCCTCAGCACAAGGGCACAGTCCAAACTTGTTGCATCTGTCAATTAAAAGGACATTGAGTGTCTTCAACAAACTTCAGAATAACTAATGGTTCAGGAAGAAACCCACATTCATTTATGCTTAATTTATGATGATCTATTTTGAACAAGATTGCTGAGGATGGCTCACATTTAATAGCCTCAGATTAGGCTCTTCAAGGGGAATGTTTTGAGTTTTCTTAGGCACAAAGAGAAATTACCACAGGTTTATCCGATTCATTGAGTCATAAAGTCCAATAAATTGAGCCCTTCCCTCCAGGGGAGGCCACTGTCCTTCAGATCCTGAGTGCATGGATCTGCTTCACCTGTGGAAGCTCAAGCAGATTTTATCCCTGGCAATTCTGAGAAGATCTGGATCAATCTTTGAGTTTCCTGACTCCCTCATTGGAAGTCCCTCATTGGTTTCTGCTGGAACCAGGATTCTGAGTTTTCTCCACTGTCACACATCCATTGGAAAAAAACGTAGCAAGTATTCTGCATCAGGATAGACAAAACTGCTACTTGTCATTAAGATTGCCCAGACTTATTTTAGCTCTTTTGGAATTTATCAAAAATACCATTCTCTGAATTGAATTGTTTTATGGTAGGTTTTCTAAGAGGAACATTTGCGGAGCCTTACTGTAGCAGTTTGACAGATTTCCTGTATTGGGAGAGCAATTTCAGTGATATAATAAATGTCACATACTCTTTCTTTGTAAAGGACTGCTGTTTTAATGGGGGAAAAAAAAAAAAGTCTCAGAGAATCAAAAATATTAACATGTTGCAATATAACAGTAGATAGTTACATCTGGGGATTCAGCTACCAAGATATGACAGCCTGCTTAATACCACCACTGCCAAGATCTTTTAAAAGATTTTTTTTATTGTTTAGAGAGAGGAAAAGAAAGGAGAAAGAGTAAAAAACCTGAAATGTAAAGTGTTGAGGAAGGACTTTTAACAACATCCAATCTTTTTCCTTAGGCTAGAGGATATCTTGAGTATTTATTTACTTTTAAAGGAAACCACCCTGCTTGACAAGCTGTTGTGTTACGCTGAAGGCAGTGCTAACTCTCTTTTTGAGCAAAAGAGATAAAATTAGTTGAAATGGGTCTGGAACTGCTGTTGTAGAATCCTTTTTGCTTGAAAACAAATAACAAATACACAGAAGGAGAGGGAAGAGAAGGACAGAGATAGCAATTGCAGCTTCTGTTTCTTATGCTTTTAACTGCCACCTCCTTGCTGTAGAAAGACTGTCTTACCAGCCACACCACAGTCTGACCAAATTGTACCAATGTCAAGATGATATCAATGTCCAGAACAGATTAGAAGTTTGGAATATATGGTTATTTGTATATAGTGAGTTAATTGAATTGAGCATAGGAAAAGCCTGCTTTGGCTTCTGCAGTTATGTGCCTAGTAATGTGCTTAGTAACATATCTCAGTTTTAATCAGAAATGGGATCTAATTATTAATAATAGGATATCTCTGTCTAGAGCAAAAACTATAGAAAGAGTAATGAGTTTTTCAACGAACTAGCCATGAAGAACTGTTGAAGGCAATCTAAGTGAAACTGGGGGAAAGGTAATTCCATCAGGGGAGATCACGACTGCCAACTCACAGACCACCAACCCCAATTACACTGCTTCCTCAAAAGAACAAGGAAATAAGTGGTTAAGAAAACAGATAGAGCATGCACTGTAATGTACATAGCAAGTGAGGATATTTTGACCAAACATAGAGATTTTCATGAGAATAAAGACAATACCTCTACCTTGTATGTGTGATTGGTGGTTTCATATCAAGCGACGGACAAAGACACTGCTTTCTGCTTGTTTTGTTGTTATTTGGGTTTTTTTTATTGACAGGTTTGCATCAGTGTTTCCATGCTTCAGCCTTTATGGCCAAGTGCGGGGTTTATTCAGTAGATGGCAGAGCGCAAAGGAAAAGACTAGAAACTTGAGAAAAGAAATAACAACAGGAACCCGCTCCTCATCACACCTTCTAATTAGTCTGCAGGACTTAGAGGTCATGTGAACCCAGCAATGTCATCTGGGTTGTTTCTTCTGCTCTGTCTGGAGAGGCTATATCTCTCAGCATCTGGATAATCAGGGAAACAGCTAGTGGGTCAGACAGGGGTATCAAACTTATTTTGTCCCAACCATCCATTGTCCTAGCATCAGTGTCAAATTAGAGCCTCCAACAAGCAGTGATGGATGGAAAAGCCATAAAGAAATAAATAATTCTGTCCTGAAAGCAGAGTTTGAATAATATACAGTAAATGAGTGAAGGACCACATGCTGAGGAACTGGGATAAATACTGAATACCTAAACAGCTATTAATGAACATTGTCCATCTGGTCTACTGGCTGAGGCAGGGGTCCTCTGAAAAATAATAGCATGTGGCCGTGTAATTTAAGAACCGTATCCTAATATATATGCACAGCGAGCTCATATTAAAATTGCCTAGGCAACCTTTGTTCCTACATATCCTTAATTTTGGAGAGCATGGCTCCACAAAATTACTAATTATATTCTTCTGTAGGACTTTGGAAGTTCTATCTACACACCAATTTCATCGTCAGTGCAATATTGGCCTGTATAATGACCAAAGTACTGATGAGGTGAGGGGTTATTCAAGGTTCTGTAGTAGCAAAATTTTAACATTTTTCTTACTCAATAATTTCTTGCACTCAGTGACATCAGATACAAGAAGGAAGCATTAGAAAAGTGGAAAATAGGTGAAATAATTGCAGCTGAATATAAAAAAAAAAAGTAACACACATGGATGGGCAAAAGAAGAAACAGTAAGGCACAGAATGAAGTTTAGTGGGATGTTACAGAAGTTATGATAAGAAAATAATTGATGTCATGATGCAATAAATGCATATTTAAAAAAATATTTCTTGCCATTTTTTCTGTGCCTTGATAATCATGTCTGATTTGAACCTTGGTCTTTCTGATTGGCAGTGAAAACACCAGGCATCTTCTAAAGAGGAGGGAAAATATTAAAAGGTGATGCCTAGAAAGCTGGTTTTCATCCCATTTCCTCCTCTTCACTAAAAAGGCCAACTCTGGATGAGCAGCTAATAACACAATGGGAAGCACAGGAAAGAATTCAGGCTAGAATAGGAAAAGTGTTAGAAAGAGATGACTTAAATGAACCGTATTTTCAGATCAAAATGACCAAATAAAATTCATCTTAGAATGCTTTAAAATTTTCCAAAGCAACCACAAAATCATGAGGAATGTGGGAAGTGAGACAAGGTTCAAGAAGCCCTGAGAACAGTAATCATAATGCCTAGGCTTGCAAAGAGCAAGAGGGGGGAGTTAGGAGTTACAAAGCTAAATCACAGCAAAATACCAGAATAACTAACTTGTAAACAATTTAATCACTGGCAGAATAAACCAGAAGTTGATAGATGGGTACAACACATTACATTGCAAAAGGTTTCCAAGAGCGTGTTTGCCTTATAAGGAAAACTTGCCTTAAGAGATGCCCTCTTTTAACAAATACCTCTTATTTTGCTTGCAGACTGCAGCCCCTCTGCCCCATCGACGGTCGATTTGGACCCCACAGCCAGGATGAAATCCCACTGAGAGCTTTGCAGTTCAAGCGAGGGCTGCTTCACGAATTCCGAAAGGGCAATGCCACCAAGGAACAAATACGACTGCACAATCTGGTTCAGCAGCTTCCCAAGGCCATTATCATTGGGGTGCGGAAAGGAGGCACCCGAGCACTACTGGAGATGCTGAACCTTCACCCCGCAGTGGTCAAAGCTTCTCAAGAGATTCACTTCTTTGACAATGATGAGAACTATGCCAAGGGGATTGAGTGGTACAGGAAAAAAATGCCCTTTTCTTACCCTCATCAAATAACAATTGAGAAAAGCCCTGCATATTTTATCACCGAGGAAGTACCTGAAAGGATTTACAAAATGAACTCATCTATCAAATTATTGATCATTGTCAGGGAACCTACTACAAGAGCTATTTCTGATTACACTCAGGTGCTGGAAGGTAAGGAAAGAAAGAACAAAACATACTATAAATTTGAGAAGCTAGCCATTGATCCCAATACCTGCGAAGTGAACACTAAGTATAAGGCGGTGAGAACCAGCATCTACACAAAACACCTGGAAAGATGGTTAAAATACTTTCCAATCGAGCAGTTTCATATCGTGGACGGAGACCGGCTCATCACAGAACCACTGCCAGAACTCCAGCTGGTTGAGAAGTTCCTAAATCTTCCTCCAAGGATAAGTCAGTACAATTTATACTTCAATGCCACCAGAGGGTTTTACTGCTTGCGATTTAACATTGTCTTTAACAAGTGCCTGGCGGGTAGCAAGGGACGCATCCATCCGGAGGTGGATACCTCTGTCATTACCAAATTGCGCAAGTTCTTTCATCCTTTTAATCAAAAATTTTACCAGATCACCGGGAGGACATTTAACTGGCCCTAAACTAAACTTCATACAACACTTTCTGTTGCAACTGAGACATGCAATAAATGTCTCTGCTAAAATATGCACTTTTCATAGACACAGCTATCAAAGTAACTTTTTTTCATGCTTACATGTACATATGCAGTGTGTGACCAAATATATGGTGGGATCGATTTTTTCACCGAGTAGTAACTAACATAAATTTACTGTCTGCATAGTTGCATCTTTTAAGCTATAATAACAAAGGGAAAGGAGATATTTAGGGAACTAAAGTTAGGCACTGTTGAAAGGGTCAGTGTTCCTCTCGCTTAGTGAAGTGTTTCTGTGACATACTTATTGATCTAAGCAGAATGTTAGTTTATGCCATAAAAATTCATGTCAAAAGTCTGTGAAGCTGTGAGAAAGCATAATCTTCAGGCTATATTTGGTATGTATATTGCTAAAGGAATACTGACACTTTAAACACCGTGCTGAATTTTTACAATGAGAGTGGATAGGACTATTTTCTTATTATTTGAAATTAATATCTTATCTCATACAAACTACATTGTTTCAGAGTTCCTGTGGTGAGTTTGCACTATTGTTTTAATGTATGGACCATAGTGTCACTTGTAGCATGTCAATCATGTGTCAAAGAAAGGTCAAATAATTTTTTCTTCTATGCTTGTGCGTCAACAAAGCTAAACATCATGTACATAGTGTACAATGTTTGTAAATACTGGTTTCACACTAAGTAATTCTATTTTGTAAACTGAATATGGCTATTTAATTTATTGTGAAAATTAAATTTATTGTGGTATTTAAAAATGGAATGGATTAAAATTACCTATATGTGCAATGGCTTTTCACCTTTGCTTGATGTAGACCAGTGTGGTCCCTTACCCCAGACAGATAATGTGCGTGTGTGTGAGAGAGTTTTATGTCTAAACTTAGTTTCCAGACAGTTGAGAAAATGGATACATGCAGTGAAGTTGAGTTTATTGAAAAACTCATTCATCTGAGAATCTGGTGTAATGCACAGCTCAAAGAATATTATTGCTAGTCTGTTGCAGCTCTTTGCTATAATTAATTCTGTTGCAGTAGCCCATGAGGCTAAAGAATGACTGTAAAAGCTTACTGGAACCAGGTATATCAAAAAAGCAGAGCTGCCATCAAAACCAATATGACAAGCAGACAAGATTAGAAGAAGAGTTATAGAGATTTCATCACTGAAAGCTGGTGATATTTCAGAAGTCAAAGAAAACAGTTGTGATACCTCTGCTTTATCTGGTAACATAGGCATCTGCTCCAAACAACCAACCAACCAGTGTTGTTATTACTGGTATAAACACATAGCTCATGTTTCCATTCAGGGACAAGAAATTAGCTCATGGAATGAGTATTTTCATTTTTTATACATTATATGGCTCTTAAAGATTTATAAGCAAAAGAATAAAAGCAATTGAGAAATGTCTTTTAAAATAAGGAAAAAAAAAGAAAATAAAAACAAACAAACAAACAACCACTTTAAAAGCAACATCAAAAGATGGATGGGGACACATATTTTGGAAGGTATCTAAGATATCTGAATATTCTGAGCTATGGTAGCAGAGTAGCTGGTAGTTCATATTATAATAAGATCAAGTTTTCCCTATGGGCTGTTTATCTTGCTTGGTGATTTGGAAGGACTGGGTTTCTAAATAAGTGACTTTTAAAACTCTTGTGAGAGATTGCTACTTGTCTTGCTGTATCTTTAATCATATGTGCTAGCACTGTGAGCAATGTGCCCTTCATGCTGCTTTGGAACCTTGCCAACACAACGCAGTAGAGCATATGTGAAAGTTTCTGCAGTAGCTACAAATACTACTCACTGTTTTCCTCTGTGAGAGTCATTTATCCTGCCCATGGCCAGACAGAAAGGCTAAGAGATTTAACTCACCTAATGGTGTTCAACAAGATTTTATCCTTTTTTTTTTTTTTCACAATCTTCAGGTAAGCAGACAGATTCCAGACAGCTTTGAGTGATACTTACTGGGTTCATATAGTCCTGGGTACAAACTGTAACTGAAGACTAAGATACATTTTCACTGAAAGAGACAAATTAGGTCAAGGTTGCCACTAAGCATAATATATGCATTTGAACTTAATATCTCTATGCATTGATCAGAAAAATCACAGAGACTGTGATCTAACAGGCATGACTACACACATTCCTGCTAAAGTCAGCTGGCTTAACTCCAGTTTATCATTTGCAGTTTTGGAGACACATGGATAAATTTACGTGATATCTTTGACAAATCTGGTTCAAAAAACCCACAGAGGAATAGGCAGGAATAGCAGGGAAGAAAAGAGAGTTCAGGAGCATTGCAATATATTAAGAAGCCTGAAAGAGCAGGAGACTGATTTTCTTTCACTGAGCCTTCAATGCAACTTCCTCTTCCCCTTTTGGACGTTACCTAGTGAAGAGAAAATTTCAAAACTGATCCTTAATGCATAGATCCAGCACATCACCCAAAGCACACTCCTAGGTTAATGGGGATTTTGCTGCAGTATTCATAGTTGGTTTGAGAAGTTCTGACCTTATGGTATTTACCTCCTAAGGAGCCATTTGTGAATAATTCAATTCAACCTCTTTGCTTTGCTTCCCAAATCCAGAGTGAATCATTTCTATTGAAATTGATCATGAGTGTTCAGACTGGGAAGAGCGCTCTTAGCTTGAGTTTATGATTGCAGAGTGATGCACGGCAATATGAAGTTGCAGCTGTTAACTTATGGCATTCAAGTTCTCTAAAAAATTGCATCTTTCATAGTTTCTGTACCATAAAATTGCAGGCTTCACAGCTCTGATAAATGTTCGGATTAAAACTGCTAATATTTCTCTGCATTTTTATCAGATTGTCCCAGCTGCCATTTAAACTACATGGAACAACAATCTGCAGCATAAAAGAACATCAGAGATTAATTTGAAAGTGTATTTTCAGAAATCAGAATATAGGTAGATAAAGGACTGACATTTGGGTATCACTTACTGATGCTATGTCTACATGCACTATATATGTAGTGTATGTATATATACTCTGTATATATACTAATATAGGCACCATATATACACTATACTGCCTTTTCTTAAGGAAAGCACAATAAGCATGATTAAATGTATATGCCCCAGGGTTCTTTTTGCCATGATGGCTAAGAATACAAGAGAGACAGTGTTTTTAGCAACATATTTCATTCTAGTAGTCCAGGATTTTTAAGAGACAATGAGCACAAACTGGAACATGGGAGGCACCATCTGAACATCAGGAAAACCATTTTTACTGCGTGTCTGACTAAACACTGGCATAGGTTACCCAAGAGAGGTTTCAGAGTCTCCTTTATTGTAGTTATTCAAAAGCCATCTGGACACAGTCCTGGGTGGCTTTGCGTGAGCAGAGGGTTGGATCCCCCTTTCAACCCCAACCATTCTGTGATCCTGTAAAGATCTCCCTTTACCATTAATGTGCTTCTTAAGCACTGACCATGAGTTCAGTGTTATATAGACCAGAGGTCCAAGCCCAGTGTCATAAACCAGCCCAATCTCTGTTCAGACCCAAGCTGTGGAAGCACTGCTATGCAGAGGTTTAATCCCTGACTGGATGATGTAACTCATGACCCATGTGCAACTTATTGGAACTTTTTGACTGGAGAAGTTGAGAAGTAACTTAGATAAATCTTTCTTTTTCCCATCCTGGATGACCTTAACAATGATGTTGAGTGGCACAGGATATAGTAAAACAGGTTCCATAGCAGGTAAGCTTTCAGAAAAGAGAATTTAGTGAAGCTCTTTTCAAGAAGCTCACAGTGAGCAATGTCTCTCCCATGGCAAGACACTGATGTATACCCATAAATTTGGGTAATAGAGCCATTATATTTGTTTCATAGTTGTCTGTTATTTAAATTCTCTGGAGTTTCAAGTTATATTAACAGATACTTATAATGGACACAATCCTTAGGGATATATCCAGAACTTGTGGGCTCCTGAGTGAATGCAGAATTTTTGTGTCTGAATGTATGAGGTAATATTTAATAATAATAATTCTAATAATTATTAATAATAATTCTTTAATATTTAACTTCTATTACTTCTTCTTTTTGATTTGAGTTATATGTAAAACCAAAGTAATTTGAAGAAAACAGAAATAAAATTTCCATCAACCCACAAACACATAATAATAAAGTTTTAGAGAAACTTAATTTCCCTGACCTCAATCAAATGTTAGCAACAGTGAGAGAATAAAGCTCCTATTAAATTACATCCAGTTATTTTGCAGACATGATTTCACACATGCAACTGGTTTATCTCACGTGCAGTAAGGTTGAGTGCTCTAGCAAAAGGTGTTTGCTTGCAGTTTAACTGA
The DNA here is from genome assembly GCA_024605025.1 of Megaceryle maxima. Lineage (NCBI taxonomy): Eukaryota > Metazoa > Chordata > Aves > Coraciiformes > Cerylidae > Megaceryle > Megaceryle maxima. The sequence continues at coordinate 13,956 of JANHGN010020173.1, forward strand.
TATATCTCATTGAAGTTTAAGCAGTGCTAGAGACCATTCCAGCAGTGCTAGAGACCATTCCAGCAGTGCTAGAGACCATTCCAGCAGTAGCACATCACTGAAATGAATTATCTGCTTCCTTGGCAAAGGCCAAAGACAGACCTATCACTGGAAGGGATTTTTAATACTCACTAAAAAAAGTTCAGGGTCTAGCTTCTCCTAAAGCAGATAATGTTGCAGCAAGGATCACCCAGAAGTATCATTGGGTACAATGACTGAGAAGCCTGCAGTGACAAGGAAGTTCATGAATGATCCTTCTTCATTAGGAGATCAGGAGCTGAATGTTATAGGAAGTGGTATCTATGCTTTCATTTAAAATAGGATAAAATGTTATTTCTTTTCTGTGTAAAAATAACTTTAGAAAGCAGGACTGTAGAAGAAGTCTACAATCCCACGGCAGTTTAAGTCAACCCAGCTGATGCCTGCCAGGGTCTGAGCCTTCCTGCCCACACAGTGTGCTCTTCCCATCTCATTTGCACCAACTCTCATGCTTACCTCCTCCTTCCACGTGGAGCTGCTTCAGTTCACTATGCAAGCAGAAGACTAACCTGTCCTATAAAGGTGAGTGACATCACTAAAACTGTACTGGGTCAGAGCAAAGGTCCTTTCAAAGTGGCATCTGTCACTAGAAGTGGCCAACAGTTAATGCCTCAGGAAGGACATAAAGACAAAGAAAGCATGAAGATGTTTCCAGGCTCCAAAGGTTGGCAGTCGCTGGATGCCTCCAGTGGGAGAAGGCAGTATTCAGACACCCTAGCAGCACTCTAAACTCTCAAATATATTATCAATTTTCAAGTATAGATGTATAAAATTAATCAGAGAACTTTGGGTAATAACTTTAAAATCTGATAATGAATATAATGATATGGTAACAGAAGTTTTACTTTCCTTCCTAACTCACTCTGAAAATGCTATGGCTTGTTTCATTAGTTTCTTAAAAGCAATATCTGCCACATTACTTTAAACTTATTGGAGGGCCCTGAGAAGACTTGGTCCTTCAGCTTTGCAAAAGACTGCAGAAACAGAATAAGAGATGGCAAATTTTACTTTCTGAAGAGCTTGTTTGAAGAGAAATGGACTTCAGGTAAATGCTTTAAAGGGACCTTTAATAGCAATCTCAGACATATTTTATTATTGTACCTGTCAATTCCAAGGACATTGACTGGCTACTGGGCTATAGGTCTGTCTTCTACTTCAGTGTCACAGTTTAGAGACTATCATGTAAGATTTACTTCACAGAGGAGAAAACATAATATTTAAAAACTTGAACAACGTAATCGAGTGGGTCTCAGATTGCCTTGTTAAGGACTTTGTTAACGAAGGCTTAAGCATGTTACTGAAATAGTGACGTGCCCAGGCCAACCTCCATCACTACATTTTTCCTTTGCCTATGAGTTTCTTTGAGGAGATGCTTTATGTGTGATAGTCCACAGCACTTCTACCAGATGATCAGCAACGGCTTATCTGCTCTTTAAAGCCTGATTTACCTTCTGATAAGTTTGAGACAGACATAATAACCCATCTTCAGAAATACCAGTTATGACTAACTGCATTTACATTTAGAGAGAAGGGATTTTCCATTCTTTCTGCAATAGTGCACCGATGAAAGAGTCAAGCCCTTAGAGAACATCCATGTGTTATCAATCTGGATACCAGCCTTTTTCCCAGGGCTTGAATTGACAAGTGCAAGGAAAGCACAGAAAAGACTGTAACACCATCATCCATCTGCTGCACCGTGTTTAGCATATGGTAAATAAGATTACCTGTTGTTCTGAGATCCCTATTAAAACTGGCAGCAGCATCACTTTAGGAGCTGATGTTGACCAAGCTACCTGACTCTTTTTAGTTTATATTTAGCTTGCTTTCAGTTCAGCTTTGACTCCCTTCAACTTTACATCAGTTACAAAGTTCTCTCTCATGGTGCACAGTCATCCAAAGCTCTCCCTCAAATGTGTGTCTTGCGAGACAGAAAAAGAAACAGCAAAGGCTGCCACAGTCTTTGCCACTGGGACTGCAGAGAAAGGTTGTGGCACAACGTCTTTAATTCTGTTGATGTCCTCGTGATTCCCAGCTGATTCCCCCGAACATCTTTCCAGATAGTCTCCTCCCAGCAGCAGTGGTCACTACTTTAGAAGGGTAATGCTTCTGTGAAAATGGCCTGATTATTGATCAGGATCCAGGCAAAATATGGAACATCTTTATCTTGAACAGTTTGCTGTCCTTTGATACACTACATATACTGTACCCATAATACACAGTAAATCATAGGACATGACAAGGAAACAATGCCTCTTCAAACCATCTAATGTTACGCCTCAGGCATGACAGACTCATGCACATCTTATTCCTGGCCTTAATTGCAAACAACTGTTTTGTAATGTATGAGGCTTTTGCCATCCAATTCCTTGGCTGATTTTCTACTGATGAAAGACTTTCCACTTCATTGAACTGTGAAGGCATCATTTCTATTCCAAACCCATGGAGACAGAAGAATTAATTTGCTATTCCCTACTATATAAAAAAAAAAGTGATAGGCATTTCATAAGAGGTGGGACTAGCAGCAGCACTATTACTAACTTCATCTTCAGAAAACTGCTCAAGCTGTTACAAGCTCCTCAGTGTAGCTCCACTAGTAATACAGCTTTACAGGAAAAGAAAAAAGCCTTTTGACTTTGGATGGCTGTGGTGCATCAGTGCCTCATAAAGAAAGAGCCCAGACCTACAGGGCTGGTGAAGCAAAACTATCATTTGCCTTAAAAAATGAAAAGTACAACATTTGCTGTGCATTGAAAGGGTCGACCTTCATCAAGGAGTTAAAGGAAATAAAAGTCTGTTTGGTTTTTTTTTTTTTAAGTGAATGGTAAGGCCAGTCTTCTCAGAGGTAGCCACATATAATTATCATTGCCATCAATAGTAATTAGCAATACCTATCCTATACAATGGGCAGCTACTGTTACACCTTCAGGCTCATTTAAATCAATTTGCTTTGAAGGCCCACAGGATTAACTGGAGGAGAAACTTGCATTCAGTGCTGATTAGGGAAAAAGTCTGACTATGTTTCCATCCTGGAGTCTAAAATTGTACGTGCTCTGGCCTGGTACAGTGTCCTGCCATTCTATCCACTGATAACAAAAGGGGAACAAGTACAGCTATTTATACAAGTTCATTCATAATTAAGATCAAGGAAAATTCCCTTTTGCAAAGCCACAGAGGCTTTATTTTAAAATGCTGTAAATTGATGTTGAGTATTTCACAGCTGTCGTGTTCATTTCCACTTCTGACATTTAGATATTAAAAGAAATTCAGAATATAGCTACTCAGACATCTTATCAAACTTTGGAGCTACCTAAACACTCAAGATTTGTATTTTTACTTGACTTTAATGGATTAGAATAGCAATGACACAAAATGCTAAGTAACTCGGTAAATAAAAGTAGTAGCAATGCATTTTTATATTGCATGAAAAAGTAGAAACACTCACAGGACTAGACTAAAATTGCATGTCTGGTCTCTTCCTGATTGTTCCTAAGTGTCAGCCTAAAATACTCATCCTGACAATTTTCATGTTCAACCCCAAAAGTGCACTGAGCTACATCCAAAGGTTGTTTCTGCTTGCACTGTGGCTAGGATGTTCTATGCATACATGAGAAAAGCATTCAAATTCCCCCCAGCTGAGGAAACTCTGTAATGCAAGGTAGCATTTTTTGGAGGCAAGTACATAAGAGAATAGCTGCTAAAGGTTTATAGAATCAGCAAATGTTTGAGGCTGGAAGGGACCTCTAGAGGTCATCTGGTCCAACCTTCCTACATAAGTAGGGACATCTCTACCTAGGGCAGGTTGCTCAGAGCCCCATCAAGCCTGACCTTGAATGACTCCAGGGATGGGGCCTCCACCACCTCTCTGGGCAGCCCATTCCACTGGTCTATCACTCTCAGATTAAAGAACTTTTTTCTAAGATCCAGTATAAATCTCTCCTTTCCCAGCTTAAAACCATTGCTCCTTGTCCTGATGTGACAAACCCTTTGGAATAGACCTTCCCTGCCTTCTTGTAGCCCCTTCAGGGTCTGGAAGGTCACTATACGGTTCCCCTGGAGCCTTCTCTTCTCCAGACTGAGCAGCCCCAACTCCCTCAGCCTGTCCTCATACGAGAGATGCTCCACTCCCCTGATAATTTTGGTGGCTCTCCTCTGGACACGCTCCATCTTTTGCTGAGGGCTCCAGAGCTGGATGCAGTGTTCCAGGTGAGGTCTCATCAGGGCAGAACAGAGGGGTGGAATCCCCTCTCTTGATCTGTTGGCCACACTTCTTTTGATGTAGCCCAGGATGTGAGTGGCCTTCTGGGATGTGATTGCATATTGGTGACTCATCTCATTTTTCATCCACCAGCACCCCAAGTCCCTTTCCACAGGCCTGCTCTCCATGATATCCTCTCCCAGCCTATATTGATAATGCTGGTTGCCCCGGCCCAGGAGCAGGACCCTGCACTTGGCCTTGTTGAACCTCATAAGGTTCATCTGGGCCCACCTCTCCAGCCTATCCAGGTCCCTCTGGATGGCATCCTGTCCCTCTGGCATATCAACTGCACCCCCCAGCTTGGTATCGTCCCCAAACTTGCTGAGGGTGCACTCAGTGCCTGTGTCAATATCATTAATGAAGATATTAAACAACACCGGTCCCAGCACAGACCCCTAATGGACGTCACTCATCACCTTCCTCCATCTGGACTTTGAGCTGTTGACCATCACTCTCTGGATGTGACCATCTAGCCAGTTCTTTATGCCACTGAACAGTCCACTCATCGAACCTGTATTTCTCCATCTTAGAGATAAGGATGTTGTGGGGGACCGTGCCAAAAGCCTTGCAGAAGTCCAGATAGATGGCATCCATAGGTCTACCCTTGTCGACTGATGCAGTCACTTCATTGTAGAAGGCCACTGGGTTGGTCAGGCAGGACTCGCCCCTAGTAAATCCATGCTGACTGCCTAGGATCACCTCCCTGTCCTCCATGTGCCTTAGCATATCCTCCGGGAGGATCTGGTCCAGGACCTTCCCAGGCACAGAGGTGAGGCTGACAGGGCAGTAGTTCCCAGGGTCTTCTCTTTTTCCCCTTTTTAACGATGGGCAAAATGTTGCCCTTTGCCAGTCGCCAGGGACTTCACCCGGCTGCCGTGACTTCCCCAATATTATGGAGAGTGGCTCAGCAACTGCATCTGTCAATACCATTAGTATTCTGGGATGCCCCTCATCAGGTTCCATGGACTTATTTATGTTCAGGTTCCTCAGGTGAACATGAACTTTGTCCTTGCTTACAGTGGGAGGGACTTTGTCTACCTGGTCGTTGTCCTGTGGGCCACCAACTTGAGGGCTGTGAGGGGAGAGGTTGCCAGTGAAAACTGAGGGAAAAAAGTTGTTGAGTAGCTCAGCCTTCTCCTCATCTGTTGTTGCTAATTTGCCATTGTTAATCACCAGGGGGTACCCCTTCTTTGACCTTCCTTTTCTGATTTAGATACTTGTAGAATCCCTTTTTGGTTTAGTTTGTATCCCTCTCCAAGTTCAGCTCTAGCGATGCCTTGGCCTTCCTGACCTTGTCCCTACAGAACCAGGCACCATCCCTGTATTCCCCCAGGAGACCTGTCCTTGTTTCAAATGTTTGTGCAATTTCATCTTGTTCTTCAGTCCAACCAGCAGTTCATGACTCAGCCTGGCTGGGCTTTTTCCCTTCTTGCCCAATTTCCTGCAGATGGGTATTGAGAGCTCTTGAGCTCTATGGAAGGCCTCCTTAAAGCTCTGCCAGCTCTGCTCTGCTCCTTCAGCTCTGAGGACTGCCTCCCAAGGGGTCCTGCTGAGCAACTCATTGAAGAGCTGGATGTTTGCTTTTCTAAGGTTTAGGGTGCTGACTTTGCTTTTCATCCATCCTATAACCCCTTAGCACGGTGAGCTGAACCAGTGCGTGGTCACTGCAGCTCAGGCTGCCTCCAATCCTTATGTCCCTACCTAGTTCACTTGTGTTGGTCACCATTAGGTCTGAAGCCACGTCCCCTCAGGTAGGGCTGTCTGTTACTTGCTTTAAAAAGTTCTCATCCAGACACTCCAGGAACTCCTGGATTGCCTACAGCTCACCATGCTGCTTTTCCAGCAAATGTCAGGGTGGTTAAAGTCCCCCAGCAAGATGAGACCCTGTGAGCGTCGTGTGTCCTGGAGCTGGAGTATGAAGGCTTCATCAGTAGCCTCCCCTTGATCAGGTGGCCTGTAGCAAACACCAACCACAAGGCTCCCTTTATTGTCATGATCTCTAATTCTTGCCCATAGCTCTCAACCTTCTGATGGCTGTTCTTCAGGGACAACTCTTCACAGTTTATCCATTCCTTAACATAGAGGGCAACACCTCCACCCCTTCTTCTGTGTCTATCCCTTCTAAGCAACCTGTAGCCTTTGATAGCCACCCTCCAGTCATAGGATTCATCCCCCCAGGTTTCAGTAATAGCCACTATGTCACAGCCTTCCCGTAGCACGGCAGCTTCCAGTTCCCCTTGTTTGTTGCCCATGCCACGTGCATTCGCTTAGAGGCACCTCAGCTGGGCTGCTGGTCGTGTCACCTTCCCAGAGGGACACCCCTTTTCTTCTCTAAGGTGTTTCATGACTGCTACCCTGTTGGTTCCTCTTTCCTCAGAAGCCCCTGACTCACCCCTGTCAGGCATTGCCTGTACTGCAGTTTCCACGTCATACCTCAGGACAACAGGTTGAAGGCCCTTATATAAGTCACCCCTTCCCTCCAGCCCTGGTGTGTCATCCTGCCTCTTGGGACAGATAATCCTGATATTTTTATTATCCTTCTCCCTGATGTCAGAGCCTACAAAAAACAGCCAGTTGCCACAGCATGCAGGAAGAGAGGTGTCCTGTTTTGTTGCCAGGAAATGGATTTGAATATTGAATATGGGAATCCATTCTTGTATTGTATGTGATTTTTAACATCCCTAGATAAGTCTAAGAGGCCCCACCTAGAGCAACACCTCACCACTCTCATCGTAAAGATCTTCCTTACATCGAATCTAAATCCTCCCTCTTCCAGTCTAAAGCCATTACCCCTTGTCCTATCACTACACGCCCTTGTAAGAAGTCCATCTTTCTCACAGACCCCTTCAGATACTGGAAGGCCACAGTAAAGTCTCCATGGAGCCTTCTCTTCTCCAGGCTGACCAACTTTAACTTTCTCAGCCTGTCCTCATGACACATTTGTAGGAAAATCAGGTGCATTCTGTATTATCGAAGTGTAATGAATTGCAACAACTAAAAGGAACTTGCACCAATTGGAGTGAAGACCATTCTCATCACTAAGGAAACTATGGAACAGACAAGTTATAACCATAAGAGGGACTGATAGCCAACTTTCATCTATAAAAGGAAGAAGGAGACCAGAGTTCACCCAGAGGACAGAGATGGGCAACCACCAGGGGCCCTGAGAGACCCTCTGAAACCCCTCAGAGACTCTACTCGTGTGCATAATGACTATGTAAATATGATAATTAGTTCCAGGAAACAGAATGAATATGTATAATCATTCTAGGAATTTTAATACATATGTATGTAATAGGGTAATATAAACTTCAGCTGGTGTGATATGCAGGATGCACGTTAGGTGGCATGGTCCCCTGAGCATCCAGCGCTGCAATAAAGAAATGCCTGCTTCTTAATGATACCTCAAATTGATAACTGTTCTTCAGAGGTAACACACACAGGGGAGATATTGCAGCCCTCTGATCATCTTTGTGGCCCTCCTCTGGGCCCACCTGAGCAGGTCCATGTCTTTCTTACGCTGGGGCCCCCAGAGCTGAAGGTGGTACTCCAGGTGGGATCTCATGAGAGTGGAGTAGAAGGGGAGAATCACCTCCCTCCACCTGCTGGCCACAGTTGGTTTGATGCAGCTCGGGGTGCCATTGGCTTTCTGGCCTGCGATAGCACGTTGCTGCCTCATATTTGGCTTTTCATCCACCAACACCCCCAAGACCTTCTCTGCAGAGCTGCTTTCAATCCACATATTGCCCGGTCTGTATCTGTGCTTGGATTTACCCCAACCCCTATGCAGGACCTTCCACTTGGCCTTGTTGAACTTCATGAGGTTCACACGGTCTCACCTCTCCAGCCTGTCACGGTGCCCCTGGATGGCATCCCTTCCCTGCAGTGTGTTGACCACACCCCTCAGCTTGGTGTCACCTGCACGCTTGCTGCGAGTGCACTCAATCCCGCTGTCCGTGTCACCGACAGAGACGTTAAACAGCACCGGTCCCAATGCATTTAACAACGTTTAACATGACTCTTACTTTAATAAACATTTGTACTAACAGGGAATTTGTGAAAATGCAAGTACCCGTGATCCACTTGAAACTTAACTCCATTAACCACCCTTAATGTTCTTCGGAGAAAAAGTGAGAAAACTTGGGGTTTGTGCCGGAGTTAAGACGATGACCAAACAAACCTAGAAACAAATCCAGAGTGCTGCCAAAATCCGAGGGTTTCATTTCACTCCAAGCAACAAAATCCACCCACAAGTGCTATTTTATTGACCGTGCAGTTTGTCTTCAGCACAAGAACACTTTAATGAGACAGACAGACCTTTGAACTATTCTTCTAGAATACAAGTATAAAATCATTAATAGGTTCAAGCACTAAGATCTAAGATTCATAGTCCTTAGTTTCACTTTCCAGCTCTCCCTTGCAAACTTCCTCTCTATTCATGACTTCATCTTCCCCTCAGCTAATCCATACAAGAACCTGTACCTTCTACAAGAAACGGAGCTATTCAGAGGGGTAGGAGTGAAAAAAGAGCCCAAATTAAATGAGAAGAGTTTCTGTGGAAAGTCCTGGTCTCTAGACTGGTTCCCCGCCCAGCTTTAAAGAGGTTTTGTAAATTGCAGTGCCAAGCCATTGCCATGCAAACCCGTGACACCAGATAATAGCCCAGATGTACACTTGCTACCTTTCTGCTAGTGGGGTTTTTTAGCTAATGAAGCTTTGCTAATTGTGTACTTTTGGTAATTGCATAGCAGTTCACAGGCTCCAGCAAGCACTGCCATACATTCAGCAGCCCTCAGAGGGTAGAAGCTCTCCAGGGTGAAAGGCAGAGAGGCCTTACCTGGGACTGTGCCTGAAGGCTGAGGGATTCAGCTGATATATTCTTTGATAATGTCTCATCGCAGGGTATTTTGACCATCATCTTGCAGCAGTCTTCTCCTTTATCTTTACGCACAAAGTTCTTTATCTTTTCACACCCGCTGGCCGTGCACTCATAGAAGCTGGCTCCAAACAGGGCCACCACGATCCAGGTGAAGGAGGCCACCAGGGTGGCCTGTCACTTGCACCACTATCTGGCAGTAGTGGCAACAGGTTCTGCAGGGTCTGCAGCAGCAGTGGTTCTCCTTCCAGTAGTGGTTCTCCTTCCAGCAGTGGTTCTCCTTTCAGTAGCGGTTCTCCTTCCAGTAGTGGTTCTCCTTCCAGTAGCAGTTCTCCTTCCAGCAGTGGTTCTCCTTCCAGTAGTGGTTCTCCTTCCAGCAGTGGTTCTCCTTCCAGTAGCGGTTCTCCTTCCAGCAGTGGTTCTCCTTCCAGCAGTGGTTCTCCTTCCAGTAGCAGTTCTCCTTCCAGCAGTGGTTCTCCTTCCAGTAGTGGTTCTCCTTCCAGTAGTGGTTCTCCTTCCAGCAGCAGTTCTCCTTCCAGCAGTGGTTCTCCTTATAGCAGCTGTTCTCCTTATAGCAGCTGCCAGTCAGCAGGCTCCACGTTTTGGGGTTCACCATGTAGCCAAGCAGAAAGAGGGTGAAGGCAGGCACCATAAAGCAGACGCAGACATACAGCATGTTCCCAGCACTGCAGGGACACTTGAACACCACAGATGAGAATATGTACTCACTGGCAGCCGACACAAAGCTGTAACCCAGAACAGTCTGGGACAGGGGAACAATTTGCATTTCAGTGTTTTCCTTTGCATCTAACACCTGTTGATGTATTTCTTCTGTAGATTTGTCTGATTTCAGTTTTAATCCATGAAGACTTTTTAACATCCAAGACTTTGTATAGCAAGTGTGTTTAACCTTCATTCAAACCTGATACCAGCCCATATCAATGCTCCCAAGAGCTGCCTGGGGCAGAGAGAAAACAGTGGGTCCCTACCCAGCATTTCTCTCCATCTACTCTTGATCTTGCACATACTCATCATAGCCTCTTTTCCAGGCTGAGGACCCCCTAATAGAATTAGTCACTCCTCTGGGATGTATACATTTGGGGGTTTTTATCCATGTTGCCACCTGACCCATTCTGTAGGATTCGAGTACCATATTTCATGAGGGGAAATGGAGGGATACAACTTCTGCAGTGCCTTGAAGGTGCAGCTGAATCACAGTTCGCTGCTATGGTTTTCTATTTCCTTGTAATCATTTATACAATTTTAACTGCTTTTTGATCATTTGTGAAGCACTGAGTTAATATTTTAGCAAGCTGCGTATTATAACAAAAAACCCCTCAGTCCCGAGTGGCAACCTCACTCACCTATTATCATTTCTATCAGTGTAGGTATTAAGTTAGAATTTGGTTTCACTTTGAACACCACTCTTCCTCTGCGCTGAATCTGACCTGCCATTGTGCTTTCTGGGGAGGCAGTCTAGTAAAGTGTCTCTTCATTTCTTTAAAGAATAGCAGTTGTTTTTAACTATCCAGAATAACTCCATATTATTGGCAATAATGTTGCTTTGGTTTTTACCTAGAGGCAGCTTAGAGGCAATGGTTAGCATACCTTGAAACCAGAATTCACCATGTCTGAAAAAGTCTCAGCAGATGTTGTGGTGGCAGAAATAACAGAGCAAAGTAAAAGCACCTTGTTATAGAGAGGGGGACATGGGCTGCCTCCGAGCACCACTGATTTAACAAGGGAACCTAACAACCAGCAGCAGCTCTCTGGAACAGGTAACAACCACACAGGGGAAACAGTACAGCCAAGCAGCCTGGCTACTTCACTTTCTGAGTCTAATTTTAGCAGCATTTTATTTATCTATAATAAAATATGATTTCAGGAACACGCTTCTTGGGAAAAGGGAGGGGAGCTCTGTGTGCAAAAGGATTAACCCACTCTTCCAAGCAAACATGTTTCCAATAATACTCGCAGAAAGAGTTGGGAGAGGGGGGAGAGACCACCCTGGTTGGAAAGTGGGGGAGTAGCTGTGCTGGGAGTCAAGCAGGGAGCAGTGATGGCCCGGGCAAGCCCTGTGGGTGGGTAGCTGTGGGGCTGAGGAGCTGAAGAGGGTCCTGGGTGGGAGAGCTACAGGGGCAGGGGAGGACCAGCTGCTTTTGGTGTCCTATGCACCTCCCTCAGAACACTGTTCTCCCAGAGCAGCTCTTTCTTGCCCTCTAAATTGACACTTGTCTCACCACAACAGCTATAAAGTGCTGACTGGAAAATGTTTAGAAAAACAGTATTCTGTTAAAGGACCCAGAATTCCAATTTAATGGTTGTTTTTGCATTGAGTTGCATTAAGTTTCATGCTTTTCAAGGAGGATGGAAACAATGCCAGAGTGAAAAAGTTGGACATTTTTAGAACAAAATTATTATTTTTATTTGAAACTTTTCATTTTGAAATACACTTTATTGAAATGAAGGGGTTAGCTGAAAACAAATCTACTTGTTTAACATTTTATCAAGTTTCTCCGTTGCATTTTAATTTCCTTTCATCTGCAGCCAAAAATCTCAAACATTTCTAGGTGTCAAAAGCTGTAGTCTAAGTAGTTCTGTGGTTGTATCAAATGCATAATGCTGGTATTAAATGCAGTGTTTTTATGTGCACATGCATGCATGCTGGGAAGCTTTCCCAGTACATATTGAGTAGATCTTGGGTTAGTCATGTTAGTAAGTCCTTACAAAAGGGTTTTGTTTTGTTTTGTTTTGTTTTTTCTGAAATATTTGCTATTTGCTCAGGATAGCAAAAGGCTGGTTTTGTTTTTCAACGAATATTCTCTTTGTAGCTGTTCGACCAAGGCCCATGCTGTCCCAAATTCCTGTCATTAGTCTCATCAAGCTCAACTTCCTCTTTACATTTTTAGTCTAAAATCTTGTACATCCACGGGTGCAGTGGAAAAGAGCACCTCAGCACTCGTGTTCTATAGCAACCAGACTTGCTTCTGCAAGTGAAAGAGTCATAAGCATCATTTCCCAGTGCCCAGTTCAGAAAGACATGTGGGAAAGTCTTTTTGTTCTAGGAAAATTCTTGTGATGCCCATTGTCTTGTTCTAGGTGAAATTAATGATTAACTAGCAGGGCTTTTGTCTGCAAGAAGACCAGCACCTACTCTCCAGGTGGACTGACCTCTCCAGGAGGCCCAGTACCTCAGTTTATGAAACTGAGGAAGTTATTCTGACTTTACGGCTGAACCAGTGTTCTTACATGGTTGTGAAGTGTCACACACCTCAGTGGCACCTTATAAATCATTAATAGTACTAACACTTAGCAGAGCAGCAGCCTGAGAAGTAGCACTGTGAGCTTACAAGCATTTGTGTACATTATACTGCAGTTTTAAGGCATTACATTTATTAGCAGGTTTTGGCTGAAAAGGAGGGGGTTTTGTTGTCGTTAGGAAGGAACCAGTGTTGCAGAACCAAGTGTAGCTCCGAAGGAGGCTCTGACGGGTGAGCTCCGGTGTGACACAAGCCTTTGCACTAATTTTCTCTTGCTATTATTTGCTGCTGCTCTTTTAACACTACAGGTCCACTAAAGGTCTCATTTAGTGGACTGGGATGGTCCTGTAACCCAGATTCAAGTGTCCTACAGCAACCAGCAGCAGGAGGGCTTTTCTAATAAATCTACGCTCATCTATGATCTGTAAGTGCCATAAATAAATCTGCCCAAATCTTTAAGTGTCAGCTGTGGATTAAGTGAAAGATATTTGTTAAGAAAATGTAAGATATTTTCATAGGACTAGAAAGGTAGAAGTTGTCAGGGTTTTGTGCTGGTATTAAGGAGTGTTAGTGAGGCAGATTAGAAAGTTAACTCATTTGCAATCGAGTAAATCACCCTGTCTAGTCAACTAGTCAGTTCTAAAAAAAACAAAGCACAGGCTTTTTCATGTACTATGGAAAATGAAATGCCATGACATAAATTTCCAAAATATTTCTATACTCATTATAAGTGTTTTGTATTTTATGTGTCCTTGCTTTCTTAAGGTTATGCCATCACTCCTTGCGGTCTTAGAACTGCTGAATATCTGAGATTTGTTTCTGTTCCACTCCTGTGTATGTGTGTGGCCTAATGCTGCCTGGTCATAGGCTACAAAATGCACTCTCTACTTTTTCATTCAATTAATCTTTCCTCCTCTTTTTAAACTTTAACTAATTAACACATTCTTCAGTTCATGGTAGTATGCCTCTTTCCCCCATCTCCAGTTTCCCATCCTGGGCTCCTTTGCTGCTCAAATTTTGTTACTTAAAGATTTTTTTTCTCCAACTGTAAAGCAGGGCAAGAGCTGAGACCTTGTCTCTTTCAAAGTTGTCCACATGCAGCTAAATTAGTTTTGCCTTCTCTGGGCAAAATCAAGTGAGCAAGTTAGGAATAAAAAAAAAAAAAAAAAAGAAACCTAATGAATCTTCCTGTGAAGGGATGCCAGTCATTTCTTCTCACTAAGTTTAGAAGACAGGCCAACCAATTATCCATATGGAAGAACTGCTCCAAAATATGAATACAGTTTTACCAGAGAAAGTAAATTTATAGCAACAGCTACTACTTCTAACATACACCTGGAGGAAGATAACTTCACTAGGAAGCACTGATTTGTCAAAGGAAACGATGGATACTAAACTTTACCCCAGGTTTTTCAACCCTCTCCCACCAAACGTACCTGATATACTGGATATAGCATATAGTTAAAATTTAGCCTACATTTCTCTCTGCAGGATGAACACTCAGCTTGCTCTTCATTCAGCAATGATGACCACGAGGAAGGTCTAGAAATGGTCTCGTTCATCTGTAACTAACTGAGTTTTGTTCTTACAGAATCAAAAAGTTTCTGGCTTCTGGTCCTCAGCCTCACTTGCTCATAAAGTTTCTCTCATCAGTCTCACTCCTTACCTGCAGAACAGTCAAGCTGTTTCAGCTTGCCACAAATGTACAGGTGGTGTCAGACTCTATGGTAGCTACATCTGGCCTTTATTAAAGGCTGAACTAACTTAACAGCACTTGTGTGTGCACTTTCAGCACCTGCCTTGTGTACACAGCTAGTCCTGCTGTCAGCCTGCGCTGCCGTTTGGAAGAATCTACACCATGGTAACTGACAGAGGAAAGATCTCTTTTTTTTTTTTTTTTTTTTTTCTTCTTTTAATAGGAAGCTGTGATTCAAAAAGAAAGAATGATAGATGGTACATAAAAAGAAGCATTCCAAGTTGCCTATATTTTATGTTAGCAGTAACTTTCCAAGTCTTTTGGTCAGCCCTCATTTATTCCATAGTGCTCAAGTCACTGTAATTTTATTTGCAAGGCATTTGCAGCTGGAAGTATCTTACAGCAATACTGAACATCTTCTATATTCCTCTACCTTGCACAAAGGCAGAGTTACTTAAGCACCTTCCCAGGGGCTCTGGTTCCCTGACCATTTCCCCATTCCTAGTAACCTGCAGTTGGGTCCACCAGAGAAAACATCACGAGGCATAAGAGATGGTGTTTTACCAGAGTTAACCACTTCAGCTGTCAGCGACAGAATCTCCACACATCTTGTTGAAGGAATGTCCTATGGAGCCTTAGACCCTCTGAGGCAGAGTGAGATATATGGCTTTTTAAGGCTGCTCGGGTTTTCTTTGCTGGCATTTCCTGTGGGCAGATCCAATGGGGCCCTTTCCTGGCATTCCTAGCTTCCTGTATTACAACCTTTGTGAAGACCAAGTGGAAAACCAGGGATTTTATACTCATGATTTTAGAATCACTCCACCTCCTGGAAGATTGCCTTCCAACTGATGGTAGGTACATAGCTAAACTGAGTGAGTAACATTGGGAGTGAGAGTGCTTACTGGTGAAAAAAATGTATGTTCATGTTTTGGGGAAAGTCATAAATTCATGTAGGCTTTTGCTACCGATTATTGTTCACAGTAGCACAGTCCTGGGGGTTGGAGGAGGACAGATTTCCTCTTAATTATCCCAGGGCCAATTAGGAGTGAAACCAGTAAAATCACTCATGGTTTTGGGCACAAGTCAATGAGGAAAAATGCCACAATACCATCCCAAATATCTTACACAGTAACACATTTCCAACTCTAATCATTTTTTCTCCGAGTCCTAAACTTCTGGAAACTCACCATAAATGCTATGAATGCTCTTTTCTTTTGAGGAACCTGTCAGGAAAGGTAGCATCTGGGGGAAATGGTACGTGTGCATTTAGCTGAAGGAATGACTAGATACACTGTGATAAAATAGCAAACAGGCTAACAAGATTGGGAGCTTCTTTCCTCCTAGAGGCAGATGCCTGAGCCCCTGGTCATTGCCTACAGGAGGCTTATGTATTAGGAAAAAGCAAGTGCCCCTTATTTAGGTGGCCATGCCCAACTTCACTGTCGCAGTAGGATACACAATGTGTGTCACGGAGGACATAGCACTGGACCATGTCCTGTCAAATGACTTAATGTGGTACAAATCATGCATAGTAGGCCTGACACGTGCCAGCCTTCCTCTACGTATGCTCTGCATGTGATCAGCAGTACAGGGCTGCCCACCCACACGTCAGAGGCTCTTAGGAAACAGGGAACCTGGCAGTGGGCTGTGACCATGGAGACCTGTGGAATAATGACTGGGGGTGACTTGAAAATTAAAATCATATTAAAGGTGCAGCATTGTCCATGCATTAAGGAAAGGTGTAACATCTTTCAGTTTGGAGTGCAACTGCTATACAAGGAATCCATTCCACAGTGGTTCCCTAGGCCTGGAAGCAGCATGGGGAATGGAGTGGAGTGAAGACTCCACAACCAAGCTCTGTGAATCACTGCAGAGATGGGAACTTGACAGTACTGCAGGACTGATAACCTGTCTGTTTGTGACCCCGTGCCAACAGTGTGTCCATTTTTGACATAGTACTGTCCTTTGTGTCAACTTCACTCATTATAATGTCATTATACTAAACCACACCCCATCCCAAAGGCTGCCCGCCTCCAAAGTGCGACCACCTCTCACTGAGCTTGTGCTGTGAATTTTTGTCAGCTATACCTTCAAAAGCAAAGTGAGAGAAATTTACACCAATCATAATAAAGGTGTTTATCACTAGAGTCACTCAAGCTCCACCCTGAAGGTAAAAATTATTGTAAAAATGGTTGAAGTAAGGGGGGGGTGCCAGGGAAGACATCATGGTGGACAAGTCAGGGCCGATACTATGGCTGATCTGACTCCTGGGATCAGTCAATGGGCTGGACCTCTCTTCCCCCCGTGGGATGCCTTTGGGTAAGATCCAGGCTTTCCAATATTTCCCTGGGAACCTTAGCAATTTTACTGAGCTGCTCTTCCATGTAACACGTTTGGTACCTGCACGTGCTTTGCAGACAGTGAATTTATCACCGGCAATCCACAAGGGCCTGTGCTTCTGTTGTTCTCAACAAACTGCACTATTCACGTTGCCAGTCGCAAGAGCCTCTCATCGGGTGCCTCCAGCTCGTTACTGGCTGCGTGAGACCATGAAGTGTGACTGGATGGGGAGTGGTGTGCTGTGAGTGACCCAGAGCCGGGAGGGTTCAGACAGACCGAACGCCACCGCACTAATAGTGCCAAAGTGGACAGCTGCCCCCCAGCCCCTCTGATAGCCGAGGACCAGCTGCAACACAAGGGGGGGTATTTTCTGCCAAATTACTTTATGCTTTCACACAACAAAACCCTTCTGGACTGATATTTTGCCAAGGTCTTCTCATACATGGAGAAGGCTGCCAGACAGACAAATGGTGGTCACAGACCATTTTTCATGGTTCCCTTTCCTAGGGGAGCCCACAGTGCTTTTCCTTTCTGTGACTGGACTGACATCCATCTGCAGCCCAGATGGATGGGGCCATATGTTGGGCAGCCCCAATTTAGATGCTGAGCTCCAAGGTCCCAGCTCACCTTACACATACAAGTTAAAGCTTACCTGAGACTAGATGAGAACATAGCTTTCAGAGCACCACTGAGGCCCAGAAGAACTATCAGGATCCCACCGTTTGTCTTTCAATGTAATGTGGATTCTCACAGTCACTGTCAGGAATTCCCGTGGAGAGCCTGGACATACAAAGGCATGCCAACAGCATCTCTCCTCCTGCTTTTTTTCTGCCTTTTGGAATTTGACTGAGAACAAATCTGTGGGACTTAACTGCATAATTCCATTATACCACAAGAACATCACTACCACAACGGGTGATTTACATGGTCCTCTTGCTATTTCAGTAACAGGAATTAAAGCAGAGAGGATATAGCCTTGCAGAGATGCATTTATGCTCCGTAGTATCTCAAGACCATGGTAGTCATGTTTTGTTTCACTTAAAACCGAAGATGCAGTCTAAGTTCTCATAAAATTATTAGTTTTCCTGTTGGCTTAAATAGCTGCAGCCACTATGCAGTGGAGGGTAGCAACCAAGGGAAGCACAAATTTAAATTAGTTATCCATCTGTATTAGTTATTATCAGGAGGAAAACTGATGCCAGCTTTGGGGAAGACTCAATGATGATGTTTTTCAGAGCAACTTTTAAGAATGAACTTGCATATTGTTTAGTTGGGTCCAGTTCTCCTGTCTGCCTTAAGCAGACAACAGCCATGTTCCTTCCTTGAAAGGGTCCTGGGCTCTTTCTTTGAAGTGTTTTGACATAGACTGCTTCCAGGTTGAACTCTTTTAGAAAACAGTCCATGTACTGATGACAGCGTGGACATATCCAGCACTGGATCACATCAGCCTCCAGATGCAGAGTTCTCCTGGAGTCAACTGCCGAAAAAGGACAGAAAATAATGCCTTGGCTTTGTTAGCTGAGCCTGACTTACTGGCTTGAAGTCACCCTACTGAATTTTAACAGAATAGCCAGAGCAAAGGGATTAAATTTAGTCAAAAGGATGTTTGATCCCAACTAAGACTTTTGCAGACTAAATAAATGTGCATGTAATATCCCAGTGCAGAAATACAGCTATTTTCCAACCACTGTGTGCTTTCAAACGCTAAGAAAAAACACTAAGAAAAAAATTTTCGTCAGTGGAAAATACGTAGGCAAACAGAAGATTTTGATGTGCTTCAGACATATAATCCTCCACGATAAGCTCTGATATTGCAGGTTTTAAGAAATTAGGTCATGTGCTCCATTCCCTTTGCTTCTTTTAGCCACAGTGATGTATATAAGATGCACAGCTGATTTTTTAGCCAGACTCAAAAAATCATTTAAAAAATCCAAGAACCAGATTCCACCCTCAAACATACACACCACCAACCCATGGGCTGAGGTCCCTTTCACTTAGTTCAGTGTATTCTGAACAAACTTTAGACCAATTTAGACTGCAAGGCCTGAAATGAAGCACGCATGACTGAAGATCAGATATTGAAGAGACGTTGAGTGACGTCAGCAGGGTCTCAGATGAATACAAGAACCCATCCGCATACACCCAATTGTAGGATAGGCAGCTTTTCCTGTGGCCAGAGATTCAGAAAATGAACATGATGCTGAACAAGAATGGGAGCAGAGGCATGGGCCAGAAACACTCCAGTGTTGTGACTCCATTTAAAATAGGGAGTGAAGGATAACTTCGCTCCTGGGTACTGTAGTGACATTTCAGTTTTTCAGTATAGCCAGTCCAGGTGAAATTGGTGCTAAGTGTCTCTGCCATGGACATAGTGCTCACTGAGACTGCTTCTCTCTTGCATTTCAGACAAAGGACACAGAGGTGAGGACAGCATCCTCTCTTGTGTCAGCAAGCATGGAAGAACCTTCTCCAGCCCTCCCAGATGGAGATAGCAGGGCTATCTGACCTGTTCCCATTTACCTGGTCTTCCTTACCACAGTTCCTACTAAAGCAAGACCAGGTCAGATTTTTCAGTGTATGCTGCTGCCATCTGAGGGCTTGAACAGTTTCTTTATTCTGCCAGGTGCTTCTACCCAACAGCCCAAGTTACTGGCTACTGATGGCATGGAACCATCTGTCCTTCCGTTTGCTTTAAATTCCACTAAAAAATTATCATCTTTGACAAGGAATGAGAGAGACAAAAAGAATGGAAACAAAACTTAAGGGGACTTTTTGAAGGCTTGGGCCTGGAAAATAATAAGTAAGAGAGGGCAAAAGATTCTTTTCATATCCAAAAGACACTCAGCACAATTTTGGTTTCATCACTAGCTGAAATAAACAAGGTGAAGTTGTCCTATGTGAATCAAAGTTACGCCTGTGCAAGTGGAGTTCAGAGCGACCAGTAATGACAGTCGTAGTGAGGTAACTCAGAAGTCTTTGACAGAAAGGTATCAGATGCAAAGCAAGCATAGGCTGGAAAACCCCAGGATTACCTCTTTATTCTGAACTGGGTCTGGTCTCCCTTTCAGGAGGACAACCGGGTACATTTAATTTCTCTCCATCACTGCATGTACACCATTCATGTGAATGCTGCTTTGCTTTAAAAGCTCCTTTAAGACCCAGCTGTGCATGTGAGCAGCTCTTGCAACCACCTCCTTCCCTTTGCATTTCTAAAATGGGGCAGAGAAGTGTAGTGTAAATGAGAGCTAATGTGCACGACCCTACCTTCCTTTCTGATCTCTGGAATCCTGCATTTCCTCCGACAGTGACACAAATCCCATGCTAGAATTCAGATGCCACAGTACAAAGCAGACCTAGAAATGCAGGTATTTCTCAAAAGCTTTCTAGACTAGAGGTTGGCCTTCTATAGCTGATTGCTCAAAGGAATAGCAAATTGACACAAGGCAACTACGCAGAGACATGAAATGCAAGTCTTTGTATGAACTCCACTTTTGACATTCGCCTGATAAAGGCTAAAAGCTGCCACGGCTCTTTATTTTCCTGAAGGTTCATAAAGCTGCAAAGAGGACATAGGGACACAAGCACAGGTTGTTTGCTTATAAGGAATAACAACTCCCTGAATTACCCTGGGGCTATTTTGTGGCACCGGCTCCTGGTGGAGGGATGTTCCAGGCTGTACAACTAAACTACAAGAGGACCTGCACCTTTTAATTCTCAGTGTTTCATGGCCAGTAACAGTATCATCTAATACTGAAAAACTAACCAACAGTGGCTTTGAAGCTGAACGTAACCCAACAGCTCCTTCTGTTTGTCTTCATTTCAACACAGTGCAGAGGCAGAAACACGGAGACTTCCAGCGATACGCAGCCTGTCACAGTCTAGTTGTACTTTGAGCAGGCGTCACAAACATGGGACTGTACTGGGCAACACTCCCCAGGACCAGCTCCTTCACCTTATGCAATTAGGTGGGTAATTTGAAATGGGAAAAGAGAAAGGTATGTTTTGAAGGTGCTTCAAGGTCTTAGGTGGACTGAGTAGCTATTCAAAGGTTCTCTTTCTCCCTTGTCTATGCATGGATCAGACTGGAACTGGGGTCCTAAATCTTTGCTCGGACTAAATGTACCGAATTTTGTTGGATAAATCCAACAACAACAACAAAAATCACTGGAAAAATCCAAGGCACTAGACACAGAAGTAAGGCTTATTGATGCAAATACAGTGCTAGGACTGGCTCGGTTCTCGCTGGAAGCTAGTGAAAATACTCTGTGATCTGTTGAATGAAGATGTTTAGACAAGGAAAGCTCATCACATTTCAACACACAGACTCACAGAGCGCTTAACAGCAGCAGTATAGATAAGAGACACTTAAATGTGTGCAAGGAAGAGGAAACAAAGGTTTGGGGTTTGAACAAAGTGCTGATGAACACCATTATGTCATTACCAGGAAAAATATTTTAATCAAAGAAAACCAACTTTTCCACAGAGACAATTACAATGTTTTTATTTAGCAAATGTACTGGAAGAACTGTTTTTCTGTAAAGACATACAGATTTGCCCCAATTCCATTAGAGCTTCCATTCTCTCAAATAGCTATGAATTTTTGAAATCAGTTTAATGAACAGAAGGGGATATATGTGGAGATGTCAAAATTTTTGTCATAAACCACACAATACCACTAATCCTCAAGTAACTGACCCAGGGCCACCAAGAGCTTGCAGAGCCCTTGCTCGTGCTTTATAGAGAACAGGCTGTTCACACAAGTTTAATTGTCCTCTGTTTTTCTGTTCGCATGGCTAGAAAAAGACATTAAATACTTCCCTAATACCTCTTTTTCCATACTGGCAATTGCTGAGGTTACCACAGGATCACTTTGGTTTTTGTCTGTAGTTTTACAATTGCATAGGAAAGAGCACTGATCTAGGACATTATCTCCCTACTAAGATGTGCTTCAAGCTATAGAAAACTTTTGTGAAACTCTGCCTTGTAAAATTGAGAACAGACCCTACAGCATTCATCCTTCTGCAGTCTACAGTGGACTGAAAGATAAAGGCTGTTGTTTTGGTGGGGTTTTTTTGGTGTTTTGTTTGTTCGGTTGGTTTGGTTTGGTTGGTTGGTTGGTTTTTTTCCTGAGAATTGTGTTCCTTTATACTTTGAGTTAGCCCTGTATATGCCTTCTGTTACTGCCTGCTAGGTGCTGTGCCTCTCACTTGGCAAGTACTGACGTGATTGCCATTTCCCACCATGCCAGACTGTTAAGCATGGAAATATTGACATGATGTAAGGGTCTGCAATAATTACACAGGAGTGTCCCATACTGAAGCATTCTTTGGCTTGGCAGAGAGAAATGAAGTCCACTGCTAAGATCTGCCTTGCATACTTGTTTGAATGTCCGTTTCTTCCGAGAATGTCTAGAGACATCCCTAGCAGCCTAAAATCAAAACTCACTTAAATGCAAACCCAGCTCTGTATAAAAAAGAAAGCCCTTAGGAAGAAATCTATTAGAAGGGCTCTCCTCACCAAAAAATTAATTACAACTTTACATTACTGAACTCTGATGAACAAAGCATAACATTCCCTCAGATGTGAGGCCCAACTCAAAACACAAAGGAGGAGTACTAAGTACTTATTAAGTACTTAATTTTATGAGATATTCACTGCTTGCCCTATTCTTCCATCCTTTCTGGTCCGAAACCAATCTTTCCCCAGCTGTTTTTGGAATGTTTCAGAGAAAAAAAAAAAAAAAAAAAAAGAAGATAAACTTTGGCCCTATTAGGGTTAATGCTTTTGCATAGACATATATGACCATAAACTGGTCGACTAGTAGAGGTCTTCTGCTAACATTGTGACTGAGAACAGGAAGAATACAGCCACAATAATATACAGCTGTCTACTAAAAGTATTGCATACAGACATCTTTGGCCATGCAGTCTCTTGGCCTTTTGGAAATAGGTGAGCTGCATTGCTAGCATGACAAAAAAAATAGCGATGTTGAGAATCAGAAAGAGGCGGGTATAAGAAGCTGATATCGATGGGGCGCTACTTCGAGCAGTTGTCATCATCTGTGCCAGCCCTGATCGGCCTTTGATTGACAACCCAGTTTTGTGCTTCACATAAGTGATATCTGCAAAATCCAGAAGATCTTTCATTTCCTCATCTTCATCTACAGGCAACTCTTTTTGTGCTTGAGTCTGTGCCTTTTGTCGCACTTTTCTTTCATTTACTTCAATTTGTGCAAAAATGTCAGGAACGGCGTCAACAAATTTGTAGCCTTTGGCTACCTTTCTGTTTTTCTTTGCTCTGCCGTGCTGCTGCTGCTGCCTCTGTGAGATTGCAAATATTCTGTCAATGGCCTCCTCTGTCTGCCTCTTATCTGAGAACCTCAACAGGCGCTCGGCAGTCTTCCTAAAGCTATCCGTGTTGCGGACACGAGATAGGATCTGCTTCTCAAGCTGCTGGAAAACAGGCTTAAAATGCTGCAGGTTCCTCTCCACGATCCCTACGTAGTCGTTCACTTCTGGCACTGCGGAGTTCCTGATGGCAGAGGCTCGGTCAAAGACAATTTTCTGTCGGTCTGCAATAACCTGTGCAAAGGCAGAGCGTGACCCATCCTCAACGGGCCACAGGTATACCGTGTAGGCGTGCTCATTGGTGGCAAGGAAAACATCCAGCTGTGGAGAATCTCCGCGGACGGTGAAGCTCTGCACGTCGACAGAGGGCCCAATGAAAAGGTAAATGGCCCTCGTGAGGGGGTGCCGCAGGAGAGTCGTTACATTCACGTAGTTTGTTCCATTGTACGGGTAGCCCCGGGGATACATCCTTGAGGCGATGGTAGCTTTCTCGCTGTGGCCAGTGTCATCCATCCAGTACATCTTATATATCCCATCACGGTGCCTAATAAAAGCCCCGTGAACATCATCGACCACTGTTTCTTCGAAAGGCACATCCACATTGTGGAAGAAACTGGTCGCTGCCTCTAGGGGGCTGTCATCTTCTAGGTGGATTTGGTCGACTAGCAAGAGAAGCTGGGGATGGAGGAGTAGGAGGTTTCTTTGCAGTTTTCTCAGCTTCAGTTTAGGACTGTATGCACCCACTCCTTCTCCCCTGATAAAAACCACCCCACTTCTCTCCATGGCGGCAACCACTCGTCCTTGACAGTCACCAGCCAAGTCGTGTTTATATTTAAGCCACTTTGAGGAACAGTCTTCTGTAATCTGCCCTTCCCATGGGGAGAAGCAGCTCTTAGACACGGCAGGGGAAAACATCAACACATTATTTAAAAAAGTATATTTTGGCCCATACAGAGCTTCTGTTATGAAAGGTATGCCATTGGGAGCAAAAGTAAAGGAGTTCTGGTCCGGGTGTTCATGGCCAGCATTGAAGTTCCTCCACCCCTTGATCCACTCTTTGTACTTATTCTTATGAACAATATCATATATTGCACGTCCTCCCAGCTTTCCTGACTTGAAGGAAAGGAAAGGCCTGTTGATTTCAGCTGGCAAAGCACTTCCATAGGTTACCACTCCCCAGTCCTCAAAATAATGCAGCTTAGGAACCCCGTAGTCTGGTGGAGGAACAGAGCGCAAAGTTGCATCATACCTGCCACAAAGATGAGGAAAATGGCTTTAAAAATCACTCGACCAATTTCATTATCAGCACCTGTACATGACTCAAACACCGATTCCATATTTACATCAAGGAGAAAGCTACCAATAAAAACCCCCTGCATATGCCTCCTGAGCAACTAAGCAGAGAGCTGCAAAGAGCTTTATCGTACTAATCCCGATACAAATTTCAGAGTAACAGCTGAAAGCATCTGCTCCACGTTTAAAGCAAGCAACCAACCCTCTACAGTCCAAAAATAAGAGCACCACTGCTTTCAAAGTATCCACATAGTGTCTTGCACCATAAAGCTTCTGACTGGGATATGTATCTTTTAAAAAGGCAGATTAGAACCAGGCTGTAGACACATCTATTTTGCACTAGACATCAATGCTGGCACCTGTTTACTGACTACTTAGCCAAGAGGAGCAGAGCATCTGTTTCCCCAGACTCATGATTATAGAGGTCCGTAGACTCCAAACAGAATTAGCAATAAATTAAAAATTCATGAAAAGGCATTTGAAAGGATAAACTTTTATGATTTATATCATTTAGTGTGTGTTAGTTTCCTTCTCCAACTAGGCTGAAGAAAAGTTTGTGTGGCTTTCTTGTCTAAATAAGTTGTAAGATATAAGACATTCAGTTTAAAAAGAGGTCTTAATTCTAGAAAAGGTTACAATGCTTATAATTTTTATTTTATTTGATCTAGAAAAAAACCTCATCAACCACGGAAAACACAAGCCTAACCTTCTGGGATTATTTTTAATCAACCAAAATAAACAAAACCATCATCAAGCCCAGTAAAATTTGTTAGATGTTTCCTCATCAGATTTATTCTCTACATCCAACCAGGAGCCTTTGTCAGGCCCTAGACAATCACAGCTCATGTCCTGCATATGGTTTTGGGTAATTGCAGCCAGCACTGGGAGCCTGCTCTATACTTAGTGGTCCCTGATAAAGATTCTCCTAAAAGTAGATCTCTTTCCTGAGATTCTAATGTAAGTGGACATGCTCATTACAAGAGCAACACCGCAGCACAGGGAAAAGGTAATTGTTGGAATAGTCTGATAATTCTTTTTCCACTCAGGTGCTCTTAAAAAAATTATCTCCCTTTGACATCAAAAAGAATGTTCTAAATTCACAAGATTTCCACGGAGATGCAGGAGAAAAGAATGATGGAATGGGGTTCTGGAGGAGAGATTCTGTATTTTGCAAATAAGAAGATGAAGGGTGCTTGGGGCCTAATAAACATGGGTTCTAATGTGCATATAGTAAATGAAAACAATATATATTCAATAATATTTTTCTTGTAAGAAAGAGAAATAGAGCTACCCCTACTCCTCGAAATTCACTTCTTTCTACAGACTGATGGCCCTTTATGTCTAAAGCCTCTTGAGTCTTTCCATTTTTTACCTTTAGAAGATTGATATACAAGTTAGCAGAGCTGTAAATTAGATGGAAAATACAGATCTAGTCATCTCTCACGATTCTTTTTTCAAGCATAACTTGCAAATTAGTCTGCAAAACCAACTAATAATAGCCTTACTGCCTACATTACTTGTGCTATTAAAAGAAAGCAAGCTCATATTATTACTTACAGCTTTTAAAAGAAAACTATGCTTTACATATTTACCTAATTACTGAAGAACACAATGGGATTAAGACCAATTAGAATAGAGAAAATAAACTGAAGAATACATGCAGGTAAATTTTCAGCCCTGTTTGCATTCCATAAAGGCAACAGACAACGGAAGGAAAAGAAAAAAGCAGATGCAAGACAAGACCGAGGTGTTCTTCCCTGCAGCAACACGTACTGTCCATCTATGTCACGTGAAGACGTTCTGTGATTCTAATGACCCTCTCAGTTGCACATGGCCAGCCTGATCTCTGCTTCTACAACACAAATCTAAAGAAGATGAATTATCCCTAATAGCAAACAGCTGTCACGTTCCCTTTGAGCCTACTCATTCCCTTTCGTACCAGAGAAATTCTGTGTGGAGAGTGCACCACCTCTGCCCTTTGGATGGCGTCCCCGGGCCCTCCACCACTCGGTTCCTTCTGATCTGCTCTGCCAACCAGTTCCCGCTGCCGTTGCGCATGACAAATTTGTCAAGAAACACCAGCTGGCTCTCCGGCCCATAGAACCAGTTATAGTTGGAATCCGCGATGGCCACAGTTCTCTGAAACCCTGGGGAAAAGAGGGAAAAGGAATGTAAGAAAGAACAAATAAACATACAAACATGCGTCTGTAGAACAGGACGTTGAAACTAAGCAGTATAAACAGACACAGACAGAAACAGGCTTTTCAGATGTTTATAGACCTAAGTATAAATGAGCCATAAACAGGTTACACAGGAGCTGTTTCTTTCTGCTGTCTACTGAATACTCTCCTTTATTCTCCAGCTATGGGCTGAAGACAGTCAAAGTACTACAAAAAACGTTAAGAAGCAAAGTCCCATCTACCTCCCCTCCTCACTCAAATCTGGCAAAGGTATCAAATCTGGCAAAGGTAACTTTCTCTTTACAGCTTTCACTTCTCTGTCAATCCAAACTCTCTAAAGCAAGAAGACACGGGTTCCCCCAAGGAAAACAAAAAACCCAGCTTAGTTCTGAACAGCCAGCATGAGTTTACTTTCTTCTTATGAACCTCTCCCCTGTAGGTGCCCGAGGTCTCATGTGGAGTCAGTTCAGTTCTTTACATGCCTATGCTGGCATGACAAAGCTGTCCTCAGCCCCCCTTACATAGACAGCTAGATCTGGGGTTCTTACAGCCAATAAAATGATCACAGTCCTTTGAAACAGGAATTTAAACAATATAAGGCCTGAAGCTGAATCTCTTTTGAAAGCTAGAAGAGATCAGCAGTATTTATTAACTTACAACTGGTTTCGAATTTGTACATCTCCATCTTTTAGTCGTAACTAGGACTTCAAAACAGAGATGCTAAAACACACTATAAGAAAACAGAGAAATGTAACAAAAGAACAGAAATATTTAAAAGTCTGCAAAATTGACCCATTAGGGACATCAGGTATTTTTGTTTAACTCTCACATTGAAAATGGTTTCTGTACCCTCGCACAGAGCAACATATTATTTATGTCAATTACATTCTCCATATGAAAAATAAAATAGTATAGAGATGTATTTCAATATTTTGTGGAAAACAGGTGATCACAGAAAACTTCCCTATACTCTGTTGATACTTTTATCCTGGCTTCAGCATTTTCTACGCCTTTCACTTAGTATTTTAGTGTGGTGACTATTGGCAAAGGAAAAAAATCAGCAAGGATGTTGAAGGATTGCATTTTTCAAACAGAAACCCCAGCAGAAGGTCTGTTTCAAACCAGAACTCACATTCTGAACCATTGCTTTTTCTACCACATGACGTTCCTATCTTTTGACAGGTTTCAAAAGCCAGAGTTTAATAAACAATGACCTTTAATAAGCAGTGATGAACAATGATGTCACTGTTTCAATGGATGATGAAGGTAAAATCCAAAGAAAAAGTTATTTAAAACAAATCCAAGGACAATGTTATTTAAAAGCAGCCTACTTTAAGTATGACATTTACTGCTGCTTCAAGAATTAGAAGATTCCTCTTCATTCACCCAAATGACCTACCTGGCAGGACAGTCCTGTACATAAATGCAAAATGCTGCTTGAGCCAGGGGTGGCTGAAGTGATTGATATCAAAGTGCCTTTGGACAAGAAACATGTACTGAAACAGCGATCTGGTCGTGTAGCTGCCATAGGCCACCCCTTCATAGAGCGAGCCATCCGTGACCTCCTGCAGCAGGACTACTGACTTCTCCATGATTGCTAACACTTGCTTGGTCCACAAGTAAGCTTCCTGAAGGTAGCCTGAAAGAAAAATAGGTTGGCAAATCTGATTACACCACCACAGATCATGTATTATGTCAGCTGTGCTCCTACAGTGGGTTCCTTTGCAGTGAGGACTCTGAAATCCAGAGCTCTAGGATACAACTTAATGCTGCAAGGTCCCCCTAGTCCTAGGGTGAAAATTAAACCACTGTACTTAAGCACAGCAAAGCAAGGTGATGCAATGCATCTGTCAAACACCCTTTGCTAGTAACGTGGGATTATGCTTTCCATCTTAAAAGGAAAACTTGCCTTAATGTGTTCAGGACATGTGAAAGGGGAAGAGCCACACCAAGACTATTTATTCTATTTCAAATTAAAGCCATAGGACGACAAACTTACAGTCCCCACTAGAGGTCTCCAAAGATGAAAACATTCTCACCAGTCATTTTTCACTGGCTCGGTCACCAGCCTGGTAAGGAGATCCTCAACAGTTTAAAAATACAAAGAAGCTTACATTTCAGCTGCAGTTAGCTGATAATCTGTTAATACATGCTCTATTTTAAGAGGTGTTCCATTCTGCTTTCATATTATTGTACGGCCTAAAGAGCCATCCGAATAGAAGTTGGTTTAGAAAAGTTTTGTGTGGTTAGTTCCAAATGCAGATCCCTGAGTTTCAGTATAAAATTCACCTTCCAACTAGGTTAAGTTTCAGCCTCTACATAAATAAGACCTAAACATTTGAATTTCTTCTACAGAAAAGACTTTCAGAGACTGTACTGTTTTGGCCTGCTCTACACAAACTTAAGATCTGGGAAGAGGTTATGAGAAGACCTCAGGGCTTGTCTGCCTTTGCTGAGGAACAAGCACAAGAGCCTCAGCACTGCATTTATGTATTGCAGAAGTCAGCACATGGATCCCAGCAGAGGAAAGGCTACGTGCCTTCTCTTGCTTTTCGTTTGGATTCACTGGGAAGAGAAGCAGGACTAAACAAAGCCCAACTGCCTTGCACTTCTACACGGCAACATAGTGTCTGTGCAACTCAAAGCGTCCTGACACAGATTTAATTGGACTTACTTCCACCACGTGCTCAACTGGCACACATTACACCCCACAACGTGGCGAAGCGGTGCCTGCTGAGTGAAGCGCACGTGCCAGGCCAAGGGAGTGTGAGCCACATTCAAACCTCCGACTAACACGGTTGCATTTCATTGCCACAGTCACTGTGGCTCACCAGAGTGAAGAGCATTTCGGACATCCTACCTGTAAAGGCTGCCAAATCCTGCTCAGTTAACAGAGAGAAAACCCATTGCAATGTCTAAGTTAAATAGACAAGCTGATTCTAACATGGGCTTTTTATCCACTGGCCGTAAAGATAACGACCAGAGGGAAGACCTGAGCAACAGGGGCAGGTGCTGCTACTGACTTCCACTTACTTTACTCACATCTATCTTGACACTACATTACTCTGACAGAGTTGGCAGCACAGCAGTCTGTCCGAAGAAAATCCTGACTGTTTCCATTCTTGTTTTCCCTCATGATGTAGCAGCCACGATAGCTTTTGGCTACTGCACTAGCAAGGATGGTATTTTCCATGGTTTAGCACAGTGCATTTACTGCTGTAACGCATATATGTTTACTTAGCTATAACCCTATACTTGTGGTATATTAAAAGAATAACAACACGTTAGAATGAAAAAAATATAAGAGACTCAATACTCTCTCAGTCTACAAAACAAACTGGAATAAATCTCACTTAAAATTCATAGTATAACTCTCAAGTTAGGCCTCGCTCAGGTTTCTTTTTTCAGGTATCTTAGTGTTTAACTACAAAGACTTCAATATATGTGGGTGCCTAAAATTAATTTAAATTAGTTTCATTTTCAGTCCTATAACAATGTTTTTAAACTATCTACTTAAGTCTCTACATGCTTCAGTAGCTGAATTGTGTTTAAAATTATTAGCTGGAATTTAAATATTTTGGAATAAAAGGCTACACTGGACCTGACACAGGAAGAATAGTGAAGTTCACTCCCTTTCTCCCTCCTGTTTTTTGTTTGTTTGGTTGGTTGGTTGGTTTTGGGTTTTTTTTGTCCTTCAGAGAAAGTCTTTCATCTTTGAATGAGAATTTTCTGAAAAAACTTTTTTGTGGTTGTTGTTATTTTAGACCAAAAGAAAAATTTCATTTAAATTTCAATTTTTTTTTAAAATAAAGCAGCTTTACATTGAAAACAACTGAATTTTCATTCAGAAATATACACTCTGCTTTGACCTGTCTCCATTTGAAATATCATCACTATTTTGAAATCGCTCAAGTGTCGATGAATTTGCATTTCCACACCCCCCTCCCACAAACCAAACCGAACCAATCAGCCCACCAACCTTTCGTGAAGGAAATACTGCCCAACTGCCCAAGTCTTGCCCAAATACTGCCCAAGTCTTGCTCATCTCCATAGAAAAGAATGTTCTGAAGAAAGGTCCTGAGCTGTGGCCTTTGGGTGGGTAAGGTTACATCTTTGCAGCTCTCTCAGGGAGGCAGCACAGAAGCCTTGGATGAAGTTCCAGGTTATCCTGTTGTCTAGCTCCTAGCTCAGGCTGCAAGGTGTTTCCAACTGCTGACCTCAGCACTGTGTAAGGAGACCAAGCACACTGCTCCTGACTGATCCTCTACCTGGAAAGACCATTTCTGTAAATCTGGACTGGGCTGACTGAAGGGGATTTTTAATTCTTGCAAACAGTGAGATAGGAATTTCATAATCCCTTCGATACCTGAATTTATAGACAAAGGTACATATGCATGTATATTATAACTTGTACATCTGCCTACAGATTTATGTTCTATTTGGTAAAATATCTTTTCTTAAGCAGCAAAAGAGCAAACCCAATACTGCTGTACTCTCAGAAGCATTTCTATCATTTCCTGAACTTTGCTGGGTGAGTTGATTGATACACTTCAGAAAAACGTTCCAATGGTTTAGCACGTACCTTGATTCATCAGAATCAGGCTTCCAGCCAGCAGGGCCACACAGTTGGTAGGCTGGTGGTTGTGGAGGTACTGGAAGCCCCATCCACGTCTGTATGATGTTTCGTACATATATCCCGAGGCATTGGCAATCACCTCAAGAAATCTCTCCTGTTGAGTCTTGCTAAGATAGCTGTACAAGAAGTCATATGCAGTGGCAAAACCAACTAAGGAGTGAGCAAGGGGGACCTCATCCCACGGGGCATCCTTCACTAGCCTGTCAATAAAGGAAGATGCCAATTAATTCAGTTTCACCTACTTATTTTTCTACATGCCTGTACTGTGAGGTGCACATGACTTAGCATCTCTGAAGGCAGGCAACTCATGCTGAATTTTAGCACAATAGTAAGCTATTTACCAAGTCTCTGAGACCATTTTTTCTTTCTTAAGTATAGACAATGTTAATCTTCAAAGCTCATTAATTTTATTAGCAAGATTAAGTTGTAAAATATTGTTAAATAAAATGGTGCTTTCAACATCCTGGGTTTTGCAAAGAGAAACATACATGCAGGATAGTGATTGTGCAGAAACAGAATCTAGTGATCTGAAGCAAGATTCACATAATTTTAGTGAGAAAGTCATATCTCATAGTTTATAGTCCTCCAAAAATCAGCAACAACCTTTTTCATTTCCAAAGGAGTCAAATGTTGAAAAATTCCTGAATGGTGGCTATGGGACTGAAGGCATCTTTAAAGCAAGTATAATAAAGTAACTCACTATGCTGTTTCTTCATCTCCCAAATGCATTCAAGGATAGAAGCAAAGATGATGAAATTTACTTTGCTGACTACAGTTCAAATTAGCATGCTTAATAGCATTAAAAAAACCCCAACAGTGTCTAATGGAAAACAGGGGTAAAATAATGTCACTACTCAAAATTATTTTCTAGGAACTACCTGCTTGCATTCAATGATTACAATGAACTTAGCAAAATAATAAATTTGCATCACGAAAATTCCTAAGGGATGTGGAGGTAGTGTAGAATAGATTTTTCTCTTAAATCAAGCATATATTATGTATTAAAGTCTTTAGTGTTGCAGTACTGACAGCACCTTCAAGCCACAGTGCAACAGAAAAGGAAATGTTAAGAAATACATAGTGAATAAAAACCTTTCATAAACTGAACAATCATCAGTGACTTTCATAGTTGGTTTCTTCTCTCACTTCCTTTGCAAGATATTTTTTTATTACAGAAACGAATTCTAACTGCTTGAGATGAGAGTGTCCTCCTGCAATCAGTGGAAATTTTGTGCTCCTGAAGCTGCACACTCTTCAGCTTCAATTACTCTATGAGATCATCTTAATTTGTGTAAGCAGTAGTGTGAACAGGTAACAACAGATTGCCAAAAGAGAAGGATTTATATAACCCCCCCCCACCCCTCATTCTGCTATCGGAACATTTATTTGCATTCAAAATGCATGAATGAACCACAGGAAATTACGACCATCACCCTAGGGCATTGCAACTATGGTAAAACACAACATGTACAGGTGAGGAAAATGGCCTTTCATTTTTATTTCAGTATATCTAGCAGCATTGGAAGAACTCAGCTGAATATGGTTCATATCTGTACCTAAGGAAAGCCTCCTTAGGCTTCTTGAGTAACTGAATTTCCAACATTTTAAGTGTTCACCTTCTCTCAGTTTCAATCTCATCTTTTTCTCAGTGAAGTCATACATTAATTTTTCCTTTTTTTTAAATCAAACCTTCTCACAGAGTTAAGATTAAATACATGAATGCATTCAGCATTGAGCAGCAGGATTTTATCTTCTCTGGACCAGGGTATTTATTGGACTGAAGTATTTAGTTTGCACAGTTTTGTTTCTTGGTTAACAAACAGGCATTGACAGAAAAAGGTGGTGAACAACATTAAGACAGAGAGCTATAACTGTGGTAACAAGTAACTGTCAAAAAAAGCCTTCTAGAAATTTATTACTCGTCTTCTCCACATCCACATGCTATTTTCCGTGGTCAATGCTGGGAACATTGCTCTGTCATTTTTTTCCTGGTTCAAATGCTAAACTTATCAGTGAAGAATTCCAGCCAGGTATAGTAAATTTCTTACTTATGTTTTCACTTAATTGTGCAAATAATTACAGACCTGTAAGTCAGAACATTTGCATGCTTTTCCTAGATGCTCATTCTTTCCATATTTCCAGATAAACTGGAAGAAAATGTAGCTGAAGTTGGCAAGCAGCTCTCCTGACTCCCCAGATTTATTTATGCTGTGGCACAAAAATTGAAAATCTGAGCTAACTGGTTATTTGTCAATCTCAATTAATTCTTTGCATCTACATTTCTGCTTTTTCAACTTTTCTTATAATATAAAAATCTCTTAGAATGTTTTTAGTCCTACAGGACTAATGTACAACAACATACAAATAACAGTAAAGATACATTCTGTACTGGTTACATGCGACATCCTCACTAGCAATACAGGCTGAGGGTTGAGGGGATAGAGAGCAGCCCTGCAGAAAAGGACTTGGGAGAGCTGGCAGATGAGAAGCTGGACATGAGCAACCAGGGTGTGCTTGCAGCCCAGAGGCCAATCCCATCCTGGGCTGCAGCAAAAGAAGTGTGGCCAGCAGATGGAGAGAGGGGATTCTGCCGCTCTGCTCTGCTCTGGGCAGACC
>JANHGN010020173.1:48450-64725 GCA_024605025.1 Megaceryle maxima
CAGGGCAGGGGACCCCACACTGACCAGCAAGGGATTCCAGCCCATAGACCTCATATTGGGTATAAAGCTGAGGGATCTGAAGGGTCTGTTGCCCTTCTCCCTTCTTGGCCCACTTTGCCAGCTTTGCTTGGCTCGGCTCAGGTCCTCTTCCAGTTCCTTCCTTTCTTGGAGCATCCAAGAAAGACTTTGTCCTTTCTGCCTCTGATCCCAGTCTGTGTGTTCCTGAATCCGGCACCAGAATCCAGCTCCTGAGCACAGCTCCCGTCTGCTGCTGGGCCCAGGCTGGGACCCCCCGGTGCCTGCTCCACAGCACCAGTGGTGATGGGATTGCCATCAGGGGGTTGGGTTCCATACTGGTTTTGTACATATATTCCATTTTTATTATTATGCTGTTCTAGTTCCCTTTTCTACTGGCTGAGGCTCTCTCCCTTATTCCCTTTCTGTTCCCTTTGGGGAGGGAAGGGGTTAACAGAGAGTGTCTGGTATAGGTCTAAGGGGCCGCCCTGACCCTAAACCCTGACACCTCCTCAGTACTGAACTTCTCACTTGCACTAGGTGGAAGCAAAGGAAATTAGACAGGGCTCTTTTCTAAAGGTTTACAGGTGAAAATTAGTTCAAGGCCAGCCCTCTGGTACATTCTGATGCAATCTATCCTATATAGTAACTAGCTAACAGCACGGTTGAGTTTAATGCACATTAAATGGCAAGCATGGGTGCAAATGTGGCACGTGATGGGGCCAAACGATCCCTTGGTCCTGAAACTGGTTGTGCAATTGTACAGTCTTCCCAACGCCAATGCCCTGGCAATCCACAGACCCTTGCTATTGACTGATTCACTTCTGGGGGAAGGAGATACAGCTTTAAACCTCCTTCCAGGCAACGGACAGAAATATTCTTCCATGGCCAGAAGGAGTCCACATACCAAGAGGGAGTATACCTACCAAGGGAAATGAGACCACCAACACTTATTATATAACCTAGATTCAAATTTCAGTATTTTTCTTATAAATCCTCTGTAACAAAATATTTTCTCGTGCTCAGCTGGTTATTTTCTTCACTAATGGAACAACATCTTCTACTATTTTTTTTTTTGGAAAGAAAAAAGAAAAAAAGCTTCGAAAATCTGTTTCATCCAAAACAATCTCTCAGCCTTCAACCTTTCCACATTTTTCTGGTTCGTTGCCAAAACAAAATCCCCGTTATCTCCACAGCCTAAGTGCCGAGTCATTTGCAACAGCAAAAATGTTAAGAATAAACAATGTCCTTAAAAATTGATGATTTATATTTCTGGTGTCTAAGGTAAAACATGACAGTTTTGCCTCTATCACTTCCTAGTTGTGTTTCACCCACCCTGACATGCGTGTATTCAGTGCAGCCCAGCTCAGAGGCAGATGGGAAATGGGTGGTGAAATATAAAGGGCTACATGCCTGTCAATATGGGAAAAAAAGACAACGTATAGACAACATCTTTCAGAAGTTTTAAGAGCTAACTATAAAAGTAGGGTTAGCTGTTAAAAAGGCAACTAAAACTTCACTCCATTGGAAACCTTAATCTACTTTCTATCCTCTTTCTCTGCTTCCCCTTCATTATTCTGCTTTTTCTAAAGCTTCTGGCTTTGATCACAAGAATACTTTCCACACTGGGCTTAGACTTGGTATGAATCATGATCTGCTTGTGCTGACATATTAATAAACGAGAAATAAGTCTCATTTAGTAGTGCCTTATTAATCAGACACAGAAATTCAGGTATGTTATTATTTCAACAGATTACCTCTGGCTTGTGTAGCAGGTTTTTGTACCAAGCATGCCACAAAGTGACCTCCTTGTAGCTATCACAGGACTTTGGCATCAATTTAGCTCCTAGAGATCCTATCAGTTAAAAAAAGAAGGTATAAAAGAAACTCTTCAAAATCTAACTAGGCGTTTAATTTCACAGTCACACACAATTTCTATTTTTAAACACTACATCTGAAAAAGATAAAATCAGCATAAGGGTTTGATATTTCACTTGCTTACATAATACATATTCCAGATACCAAATTCATCCTCCTACCCTTCCTTTTCTGTTTTGTCCTCCCTGCAGGAGACTATCTCAGCATCCCCCAAGCTTCTTTTCTAATAACTTCTACGCTGCAGTCTTATAAAACCCTCCTAAGTTTTATTTGAATGTGACTGCTGGTTGATTATTGAGAGACAAGCAGATGTTCTAAATTTGTGGTGCCAGCAGAGACTCACTTTATTTCAAGTCAGGTGAATTAATTTTAGTTACCCATTTAGATAGGCAATTATTTATTTATATTGATGGTTTTTTACTTTGTAAATCATACTGTTCACACATTGAGCACTATCTGGATACTAACAGCAACACTCCCACAGCATGCTCCAATACTTTCAATAATCAGGGATTAATAACACGCAGCAGGGTTGCTGGTTAATAAGAAATAGCGGAAGGATCACAGGGTTGTAGGCTGAAGCCTCCCGTTAGCTTCTCCTTTTGCTGCTCTTTCCTTGGTATGTTCACACGTGCTTGACAGGAATTATCTCCCCTATGAGACCCACCGAGCCAGCCTTGCTGTCAAATCCCACACCTCACTGCACATTGGTAACATACTTGTCTTTAAGAAGTACAGAAATTTCTTGTCTGGGAGTTGCAAATGGGGATGTCTCTCCTGCTGTAAGAAGGGTGCAGAATTTGTGAACTTCTAAGGCATTTGTTTATAAGGTGGGCTGAGTAAAGAAGTGAGTAAAGAAGTGAGCTTTTCAGTGCTTTGTCCAAAACACAGAATCTGACTGGACTCTTATTTCTGCACCATGTGTGACTCCCATTACATCACTCTGCTCGGGGAGGGAATGGGCTGAGGCAGCATATGGAAAGAATCACCAGCACAGATCCTCTCGGCCAAAAGTGCACTTCTAGTGGGGAGTGCTCTAGGGGCCAATCACAGATAAAATGCCAGAAAACACATCTATATCCTCTCTTCTCTGTAAAATAAGATAATACAGCTGAAATAAAAGGAGAAACTTTCCCTAGGATTTCAGACAGCCTCTAGATATCAAACCCCAGCGCGTTATTTAACAGCTTTTAATTTTTACAGGCAAACCCATTAAAATTTATCCATTTTTAGTGAAATATTAATGCGCTACGTTTGCCTGCTCTTGCTAGTCTCCAAAACATTGTCCATCCCCTGTTATTTCTGGTGATTGTTATAGTTAGCTATTAGCCACTGCCCCTTGGTTTATTTTAAAATGTAAACCTACTGCAGGATGTAGCAATTCCAGAGGCTCTGTTATGAGCACCATGCCAGTAGTTATGACAAACAGCTCAAGCTCTGTTGGCCTCTTTGAATGGGAATTCAATTAATGGTGTACTTTATTATGTGATATAAACTGACTACTGTTATACATGAGAAAGATGAAACTGCTTAATTACATGACCCTTCTAAGCGTATGTCAATTACCAGCACACTTTCTCATAACTGTACCCTGAGATATGGAACCACAGTTGGACTATTAAGGATTCTCACTAATGTAAAGATGAAATATAAAATGGCAGTTGTCTTAATCTCCTGGCTCTCTGGGACAAACAATCAGTGACACTTAAAACCATATTTTATCCAATTACTGCACACATTACCAAAATACACTTTTGTTTTCTAGTAAGGTTTAAATTGTATTGAAGATCACCACAAAAATTAGAGGAAACTCACCCAAGTGCTTGGTGGTTTTTGGGGGGTTTGTTTGGTTTTTTTTTTTTTTTTTGTTGTTGTTGTTTTGTTTTGTTTTTTATTACTTTCATTTTGGTTTTTTGTTTGTTTGGGGGGGGTTGTTTGTTTTGTTGGATTACAGGTTTGTTTGTTTTTTTCTATTTTAAAGCTATTTTAGAGTCAATGCCATGACGGCAGAAATCAAAAGAAATTCAGATTATACTGTTGAGAGAATCAAGCTGCCAACAAGGAATCTATATGACCATCAGATTTAACTTTCCAACACACACTGATGAATCTGTCAGTGATAAAAAGTCATTTTTTGAGCAATTTACATGGCAGTTTAGGCATCTACATTATAGAGGAAGTCTAGAGAGAGAAGAGTTTCTCTGGTTTACTTATCTTACTGATACCTCTCTTGGACAAGCCCTCTTCACTGAAGCCATAAGAAGTTCTGGCAAATGAGTCTCCTACCATTCAAGGCTCCAAACTTGGGCAACATCAAAACAGCTCCTTCTTTCCAAATACACTGTGCCCTCAAATTATTTAATAAGGATAACATCTGTAATATATCACCCAGAATTATATTCTCCCCAAATTCTGAGGGAAACTAAACTTGCCTAAACAGACTGGATAACCTTTAAAAAAAACCCCCAAATCCATTCCTGTGACATTTCCAGAACAGTTCACGTACGGTCTTAGGCAGTGCTTTAGATGTCATCACATGTAAATGCTTCCAAGTAGCCCTCAGGCTACAACTCTCCTATTTCATAGCATCATAGAATGGTTTGGGTTGGAAGGGACCTTAAAGATGATCTGGTTCCAAACCCCCTGCCATGGGCAGAGATACCTTCCACTACATCATGTTGCCCAAAGCCCCATCCAACCTGGCCTTGAATGCTTCCGAGACGGGGGATCCACACCTTCTCTGGGCAACCTGTTCCACTGTCTCACCACCCTCATAGGAAAGAATTTCTTCTTTGTATCTGGTCTATATCTACACTCTTTCCATTTGAAATTGTTACCCTTCACCCTATCGCTTCACTCCCTGATCGAGCCCCATCCCATCTTTCCTGCGGGATCCCTTTTTGCTAGGCTTGTTCTAGTCTTATCCCAAGTGGAGAAGTGTGTGCAGTTACCTATTTTTTTACTTGTTTGGTACTTCTTAGGAACAACAGATTTACATAATCTGTCTGTCCACTCCTACAGCTTCTGAACTGGCTGACCTATGTGAGCAAAGCCAGAGAGAGCAGCACATGCTTCAGAGGTGTTACACTCCTACAGTTTCCTGAAAACCACTGTTGGACAAGAGAGAGGGATCTCTATGACTGCTGTCACTCATGGAGCTACAGCGTGAGCTCCATGTTGACAGCATTCAGCCATTAGTTCTCAGAGGAAAAACAAAACTGGAAACCAGATCCATGTTCCTGTCAGAGCATCTGAAAAGCTGGCCAGTTGGAGGTGATACAAAGGGCAGCTTACCCCAGTCCCATCGCCTATGTTTCTGATTTCCTCCTTCTGTACTTCCCCTACTAAGCATACTGCACACACTTCTGCTGCAAAGTGGAGAACCTTGACCGAGCCTTGCTTGTTTGCTCAACGGCATGTCTACATCAGAATGGAAAGATGGGAAAAACATGGCTTCTCTCGTTCACTGAGGTAATGCAAGATACTTGCTTGAGAAAAACAGTAGCTTGGGAGAGGTAAAGATCATCAAAGCCAAGTGGAAATAGGATATCTGCTCTGTTCTGACTGGTATCTGGTCAGCTGGGAACAAAGGAAAGCATTATGGCAAGGGACAGAGGAACCACAATTCATCCATCACAAGACATAAGGAACTGAAATGAGATTATTGAGACAATAAGAGAGATGTAGGAAACTGAAAAGATGGACACAAATAAATTCCACTGCTACTCTTTCTTAATCCATTAAAACAGACAGCCATGTAAAATTATGTTTACACTACCCAAAGCAGGTTAGGAAAGAGTGTGAACAATAAAACCAGGGAGAAAGGTGTTGACTTAGGAGCAGTCCATAGGACGTGCTGGAGATGGTTACACAGCCCTGTGCCAGCGCGCCAGGAGAAACACAGACTGCCAAGGGAGGCAAGACCAAAGCTTTGTGCTTCAGTGGAAGGTTCTGGAAATTACCACCATCCTGTTGTGCCAATACTTTTCTTCCCAACTCCCATGTGTCCTCTCTTCTGTGACATGCCAGCAACTGAAGCCCGCTGCGTTCCTTCTCTCACCCACTACTTCTTTTGTTCTAGTTCCTGCATTTCTGTGGCACTCACCACTTTCCTACTTGGTATAGGGAAATGTAAACATTGTAATACCTTTCAAATCATGCTCAGCAGAGGGATATGGATCCTAAATTACGCTAACGCAGATCCATCACAATTCCAATGATGGTCTGTGGATGGATGCCATTTATAGGGCACTACTAGTTGGTCCTAACCTGAAGAAAGTAAGTAGCAGTAGTTTGAGCAATGAGTACTGCTTGAACAACTAATGCTTCTTCCTGCTCTGACTTGAAATCTGACTCAGACTTCTGCTGAGCTGTTGCTACCATAGAGCTGTAGGACAGAGGGGCGTGGTGCCCCATCATAGCTCCAAGCTTGCTGCCCAGGGGAGAAGCCACTATCCTGGCAATGCCACATTTTCCATCCTCTGACCTCCTCACAGTGACAGCAACCCTGGACCACAGTCTGCAAGGTGCACCAAGTGGCATCTGCTGCAGGGGGGTAAGGGAAATGTGTCTGACTGAGGAGAAAAAAAAAGGAGATAAATTGCTGGTGGGTATGAAAAAGGAAAATAAGGAGAAGGAGAGAGACCCTAGGGTCCCAATTGCTACACTCATTCTTACAGTAAGAACATTAACTTCTGTCCCCATAGAAAGAGTGTGGCACAGCCAGAACAGAATAACCTATGGGTGACAACTCACATCCAGGTAAAGTTAATGCAGGAGGTGGTGGTCAAAATGCCAGCTAGGCAGTGTCAGTGAAGTAATCAGATGGACAACTACCTTTTTCACATCCTGGTATGTCTTAAGGAGAGGCCCAAGAACCATACAGCCAAGTGGAGCTGCAAGTCTGAACTGGAGCTCAGACAGATGTCAGAGCAGACTGCAGAAAGAGTGTCATTTCTACCTACACCTAATTATATCTTTTTCATAGGTCCCCCTTTCCTGAATTCTAGCTAAGGAAGAATTACCCAGAAGACATGTAGAAGTCTGGAAAAAAAAAAAAAAAAAAAAAAAAGAGATTAAGAAGTAACACTTCTAGCACTTTTTGCCACAAATGTGATGTGAAACTTTGCCTTCTGACTGGTAGTGGTTTGGGATTTTTTTCTTTAACTTTACAGCAATTAGGTTGGTACATAAAGGGTCATGCTCTTCCTTTCACCATGATTTTGCAACAGTGCAAGTTCGGTGAAGGTGAAAAGCTGTGTGTCACTGCCAGTCCAGGTAAGGGTAAATGCATTCAGCAGGTTACTCACTGTAAAGTGAATGTTGGAACAACTGAAATAATTACGCAATTCACTCATCCACACACTCCTTCAACTGCAAGCAGTTGATACAGAAAGAACATCTTAAAAATAAAAAAAAAGACAAAAAACTACCAACTAGGCTGAGCCGCCATCCTCTCCATGTAATCCTTTGCCATGTTGATGGCCTCGATGCTTTCAGGGTAGAGCACACAGAACATCGCCAGCGCCCCGAGGTTGTTGCCGTAAATTTCATTCCACCTGGCGCTGAACTCCTTCGGGTCCCAGGGAGGAAGGTACTCCAGGGGATTTGACAGCATCGTTTGCACTGCCTCAATCAGCCGAGCTGCAATGTGCTGGTGCGTGGTGGCAGCCTGGAGACGCAGAGTATCCACGTCCCCTCTGGAGAAGTAGAGCATGGGGTAGCTGTCATAGTTGGCATTGACAAAAGGAACCATCACGTCGGGGTTCTCCCTGGCACCGTAGGCAAAGGCGAAGCAAACCGCTTGTATGAAAAACACACTTGGGGCTCCCCGTGTGTGAGTCCTCATTGTGGCATCAGATCTCCAAGGTTCACTGGCAGCCAAACCATCTTTGAAATATCCTGTGGCGGATGGATGTGAGAGAGAGAGTTAGAAAATGAATTGGTGAGATGCTATAATTCAGGATGCTCTTTAAGAAATACAATTCCATCTAGGCTTAAAGAACTCCACGTATCATCCAGGTGGCTTTCAAACAGTTTCTCTACCAATACCTCTGACAAAACACCTACTAAGCAACTCATCCTACAGAAAAACCTGTGTGCTTTGAAGAAAGCCCCTCCCTCCCACACCTCTCCCTCTAGACGCTGACACTGACAGCTCTTGTGCTCTAGATGTCAAATAATTGCAACGGTGCCTGACATGAGGCAGTGCTGACTGTACTGGCAAGTGGAGGAGGGCAGGAGGGGGAAGAGAAAGGGGGGGAGAACCAGGGAGCCCGTGCTGGCAGCAGCTAAGCCTGCGTGCTGCCTTGGCTGATGTTAGCAGCTGGAGAGGGAAGGATGAGGAATGCTGGAAGTTTGTGCCGGGGTCATTTTATACTGCGCTTGAGGCCTCCGGTTCTGACACGTCCTCGTTTAAAAAAAAAAAAAAAAAAAAAGAAATCAGAAAGAGAATAGGAAAAAAAAAAAAAAGAGGAAGAAAAAGGGGCAGAGCCTTAGAAAAACAGATGAACTAACTTGTCTTCAGGGCATTTAGGGGGGTTGAATAATCATTATTATTATCATCATCACCGGAGCTGTCTTTCTGCATGAGGAGAATTTACTGCCAGCTACCAGTAAGGTTGACCATTGAATCAAAGTGCCTATTTTCCTACCTACATGACTTCTCAAAATGTGCTCAAGCAGCAAATCTATGCAGAGGTTAAATGCAAATATTTAAACATAGTAAGTTACCTCATAAAAATTACCAACTATCTAGCCTGAAGTCTCAGATAAAACATGGCCAGGATCCTCCTGAGGAAAGCCAGCAAATTCCTGGAATTCTTCTGAGGGGAAAGGTTACAGAAAGCAGACTCAAGAGACAGAGTTCTATGTAAATAATGAACAGTAGTTTTCAATTATTAAAGGGAAAAATAGACAGAAGGAAAGAAAACCTAAAAACAAATATGATTTTTTTTTCCATGG
Organism: Megaceryle maxima; assembly: GCA_024605025.1. Classification (NCBI taxonomy): domain Eukaryota; kingdom Metazoa; phylum Chordata; class Aves; order Coraciiformes; family Cerylidae; genus Megaceryle; species Megaceryle maxima. The sequence continues at coordinate 57,307 of JANHGN010020173.1, forward strand.
AAAACCTGTTTCATAGGATTCAGTCATAAAAGTCGTAAGAAGCTGAAGTACAAAGCAACCTTTTATTTCTCCCCACAGCTCCCTACCTATAGATGCCAAAATATTCTAACAGAAACTTAGGTTGCTAAAACTTTATTTAGAGACCCACATCCTGATTCGATGATGTCATTAATATGTGCATAGACAATGAGACAACCTTGATAGACTGGGTCCCTCCATGACTACTGGGTACACAGACCCTTTAGGTGCTTGTCTTCACCTAAAATTAATTTGGGAGCAAGCACCTTTGGCCAAGAAGTACATCTTTACCTTAGGCAGGAATGCATAAGAAAAAAGAACATTGCACCCTGTAACTGCCTACATTTGTATTACAGTGCGTAGCGTAATTGCTTTAACAGAGCAGAGCTGAGGATCCCATTTTCATAGTATTTTAATGCATTTTGCAAGTACGTTTTGCCCTCTTTTGGATGTAAACCAATTGTTACAGGATGCATTATGCGGATCACAGGGTGGTTTATTTGGTAATACTTTATCTACAGTCTCTCATCACATACACACAAAGAAACACATACTGTAGTTTATCCAACATTCTCATCTACTCATATTCTCATCTGTAAATAAGGAAGCCATGCAACAGTGTATTTTGATAGGAAGAAGTTCAAAACCAGAAAAACCAGTAAATTATGTTTGAAACAGGATGGGGTTTTTTTTTTAACTGTTGAAAAGAACTGATTTTTTATAATTTAAAAGAAAACACCATGGGTTTTTTTTTAAAGCCTTTATGATCCTTTAGACCTGGGGGCAAAGAATCTAAAAAAACAAAAAACAAAAACAACAACAACAAAAAAACAACTAAACAAACAAAAAAACCCAAACCAAACCAAACAAACAAAAAAACCAAAACCAAAAACAAAAACCACAACCACCTGAAAAAAAAGCAAAAAATGCCTATAAATTTTCCTGCAGCAATCATGCATTGAAAGAAGTTTCTTGGGTTACACAACCAGAAAAAAATCCCAGCTAGCAGTAAGGACTTCATGCATTCTTTTCCTCAGTTTGATTTCTGTAAGTAATACTTCTGTAAGCATATCAATGAGAATTAAGCACATACTTAAATTTAGGGAAGGTTTCTGACCAGAGATGAGGGAATTGACAGTAAGGTTTCCCAAAACTCCTCTGTAAATCTGGACACATATTGCTCACCATTTCACCGTGACCAAACACCTCCAGTGTTGTCTAAAATTCATAGTTCCTATTTTAAGAATTCAATAACCTCCCTCATTTTCTCTCCTCACGCATGCGTGCATTTAATAGAGAAAGTCACCCCTTTGTTTTACCTTGTACATGAGCAACAGCAACCGTATCACATTGTTTAGACTGACAACAGCATAACTGGAAAACTGAGCTGCAGCATATTCAGAGTCAAGATCTGGAAGAAAACCCATAGGCAGTGACAAAAGCAGGACTGCAAAGTTATTCTTATTTATTCTTGGTTAAATCACACTGATGCCCTTTCCTATGTTATGAAGACAACAGCCCATGGCAGCCACGATTTGGTAAGGTCAGTGAGCCCTGTCCCATCACTTTGCAGGGCCCAGCCTGGTGTGACTGGTGGGTGAGAGGAGAGAGAAAGGAGTCCACGTCCCTTTCAGTGCAAACCTCTGTGGAGGCACCAGCCACAACTAGATGGGGAGAACTGTCCACGCGAGGCCCCAGGATGGCATGGCTATGGGTCAAACTGTGCTACAGAGAGTGAGGAAAGAGACAGATGTTCCATGTTTTCTCAGCTGTGATGACCTTAAAAGCAGGACAGGCAAAAGTAATAATGAAAGCAATCACAAAGCTCCAAATGGAATAAACGTGGATTTGCAATAAAAAGACATCACCCAGATTGTGAGGAAACACAAACTGAATGGTTCTGGATACAGTCATGACAAACAACCCCCTGCAGGAATTTCAAGTGGCAAAACTGCCTTCAACCACTGAAACCATCAAGCACTTCACAGACTAGGACCAGACCTGACCACACACTTCATTGCCCTACTGACTCATCTGGGGTGACTCCATAGGGTTAACAGGCATGATTACCATTCCTCAGTCCACTGGCTGTTTGATAGGGTATATATAAAACCATTTCCAAAATCATCCTATGGTTGCAAAAGAAACAAAGCACCTTCAGAAAAATGTGACCAAACCCAGTAACATTTAAGGACTATTTAGATTTCATTACTATGGTATAAATGTAGCTTGGGGGGGGGGGAAGCACCAAGCCAAAACCACTGAAGCAGAATGCATATTCAACTGCTCTAAAGTTTCCTTAGTTAACTTACTTGCATCCTGAAAGCTAAAGAAATGCATCACATGGTTCAAAGACATACATAAGAGCCTTGATTATATGCGTGGCTTAGGTGAAGCCAGACACGTATAGATAACCAGCTGCATAAGCTCCAGCTTACCCCCTGCGAGCTAACCTGCTACAAGTTTGATACACAGGGCTTAAAAGAATAGGAGCTCTGGCCTTCTGGTCACTTAAATTGCACTCACAATAGCATTTTTTAAAGTTAAAAGAATTTCTTACTCTCGTATTACACTACATCATTACCAGCCACACCTTCCAAGAAAAACTTTACTAAGCAACAAAACCTTTTCTGAAAATGAGGGTGTTTTATCCAGTTTGGAAACCATGACCTGATAAAGTACTAAATCTTAACTATTTCAGCTCTCCTCATCTGCATCAATGAGTAGATGTTCAACTGCAGAAAACAAAACCAAACAAGGATTGTAAAACTGATGCCAGTAACTGAAGTGGACAGGACAGTGGTGTATACAAATATAGTCACCGAATAAACACGGCTTGATGCACTATTTAAAGGAAAAGAGAGGCCCTGTTTACTGTTTCCACTGGCACCCAGAAAGACCACTCCAGCAGTGAGAGGAGTGGGAGACAGGCAGTGGAGGCTGGTGAGGAAAGGACAGCACTGCTAGGACCAGCAGCTGGCACAGCTATCCTTGAAGCAACCTGACCTTCTTGTGGATCATTACAAACATTAAAAAAACCCAACAAACACGTAAAGAATCGTGGCTTTCTGCAGTATCAGTTCTTAGTGTCAGAGACACTATGCTTCGTGGATGCTTTTTGCTGGGATGACACCTGCATCACTTCTTAAAATGCAGAAATTACCAGTGTCTCTGCAGCATCTCCAATGACTCACCTCCAACATGGGTATCTCATCAAAATTTACAGCCAGAAACAGAAAGAGGGGAATTTCTGGTGACTAAAACTTCCATGAACTGGAAGCATCACAACAGCACAGATTACTGAGATTTCTGAGTAAAAAGAGCTTCCCAGAGCCATGGGCTGGGACATGAACAAGTGAGACCTGCCCAGTCAGCTGCAGCAGGAGCGACTGTCACAGCACACAGCTCTTGCCTACACTTGCTGAGGTCATGGACCTTCCTCTACCTCAACGTGTGAGCCATCGAGGTCATGGGCCCTCAGCCACCTCACTGCGTGACCCATTGAGGTCATGGGCCTTCCTCCACCCTGCTGTGCACTCTGGGGAAGGCTACCACTCAAACAGGAACATGAGTCTCTGGCCAGAAGGCAGATGGAGTTGGACCCTTGGCGAGAGCTGGGTTTCCCACTCCCATGCTGTCTCCTCCTAGACTACTCAAAAGATGCTGCAGGCAAACTCCTGACATCTCTGCTATGGATATGCTGGCTTTCCTCTGAACTCCCCCACAAAGTGCCCAGCTGCCTTCAGAGAAGGCAAGAGAAGCCCTGACACTCAGCTCGAGTATCTAATCACTATACCTGTAAGGAAAAACAAACAACATCCTCCCCCCCCCCCCAGTATATATTAACAAGTTTAAAACTCAGAATTACTTTTCTCCACAGATTTCACAACTTTTCATCTTCCTATGGGCAGCTTCTGTTTTCCACAAAGGCTAAGGTTCTCATTATTGCTACTCGAGTTACCTCTAAGTGTTTGGCTAAGAACCGTCTTCGCATATTTAGTGAAAAAATTGTTTCACTATACTGACAAAAATCAAATTTTCAGGTTCAGCCTGCAGACAATGACCTCTGAATTAGAAAAGACTTAACTTTCATCCTTTTTTTTTTTTTGCATCACTTCTTGATTTATTATTGAAAGTGAAAGCAGACATTTCCTACTCAGTTTTTTTGTAACGCTTGTGATGGTAACGCTCAAGTTCACGTTGAACAACAGTGTCATTATGCTTTTGTCTCAACTTAAATTGCATTATAAGATCACCTTGTTAAGCCATTCAAAAGTGTTAGTATTAAAACACTCAATGCTAAAACAGGTAAGAGAGTCATAGATATTTGAACAAGAATTGGTGAACCACCAGCAGCAGCTGCAGCCGTACCCACGCTGTGAAACCATTAGCGCTGCAACGAGACGTGCATGGTATCTTGCCCCATTAAATGGGGATGGGTGTGCAACTTCTTCTACCAATGCTGGCAGCTATCAAAGCTTAACTTCTTGCCACAAGGAGTCCTAGGTTATAGCACAGTGGAGAAAAGCAAACTTCTGTAGAAACCATTTTTAGGCAATTTGTCCAAATACCTCAAATAATTAGTAAATGTTTTCACACACATTGCAACTGGCTTTGTTGCTGATAAGAGGAGCAGCATCTGTAAAACTGAATGAATCAGTTGGAAATGGTAATGTTTTAAAATCATTACACCCCATGGGGAGCCATTCTATCCAACAGTGTCAGTTTTATCACCCATCTAAGTATTTTGCAAATATATTTAAAAATGAGAGAGCAATTAAGTCCCCTAACTGAATCAAACCATATTTAAGTACTAAAGTATGCAGGGTAAGTCCATGAAAACAGGCAGGTGAAAGGCTCAAGAAAGACCAAGTCTTACATGAAATTCCCTCATCAGCAAGCAGCACGGCCAAGTCCCTCTCAAAGCGGTGGGTCTGAACACCACTGCAGGAAACTCCCACATCCCAGGGTAAGAGCAGTTGGGAGTCCTTCCTCCACCTGCCTTTTGGCTAGCAAGATAAAACCAGTGACCATCTGTCTCTCTAATAAGAATGCTGGAAAGGTGTAAAAAAAAAAATTAAAAAATCACTGCTTACAACTTGAATACCTATTACCACCTTAACCACCAGGGGACATTGCTTCATTTCTCCCTCTGACTTCTTCACTATGAGAGATACTCTGTATCACAATTATATAATGTCAAAGGTAATTAAAAGCTTAAATACTGAAATCCCAAATATAACTCAGAACCAAATCTCCAATAAATAAAAGCATAGCTCAGGCTTCCAGGTGTTTGTATCGCACTTGTTCTGAAGTGAATCTAAAATACCTTGAAAAAAAAAAAAAAAATCTTTGCACCAACTTCTATGTCTGAATAACAGCTGTGCTATGAAAATCACAAAGGCAGAAACAAGCAGGTCCTCTAAGAGTTATCAGTATATGACATCGTGTCACTAGCCAAGATTTAAACTTATGTCTGTCCTTCGATCTAAGCACAAAATTCAATGGATCTACTTAGAGCAGTACTCAGCTGCGTGACAGCATCATTCTGGGGGGATGGAGGGCTGTGTTTGTTCTCTACCCTGCAACTGCAGTTTAGAATTTTAGAGTATCTGATGGAAACTTCATCTGGTTATTGCTTTCATCTAAAAGCATATTTGTCTGGTTTACTGCTGTACATATAAATTAACAGGGCATACACGTGTGCACACTGAATGCATAACCTTCTTTCTGCCTCAAGCAAAACCATGATTTAAATTGTCTGCATGCCCAAACCATAACCTGGGAATTTGGAATTTTCTTCTATTTTATCATTTATCCTACCATACAAATGCCTTCTCAGAATTTTTTTCGTTGCAATATTACCATCTCTGACTCTTTCTGGGCTCTTTTTTACTATACTTTACAGAATGAGTAGGAAAGTCATTTAGATATATAGAATCCTGGGGGTGATCATTCCCAACCAGTACAGACATGTCTGTTAAGGCATTCATGTTCAGTGAATGAAAGTGCAGTCACTTTTACCATCAAAGGCACAGAACTAGAAACTACCACAGAAAGATTTCCTTTAGAGTTCCAGTATTTTATCCCGTGCTGAAGTACTTCCAAAAGGCCATTTTGATAATTAAAAATAAAGGGTTTTTTTTTTTTTTTTTTTTTTAGAATTGTTTTCAGACCCTAACACTAATGGAAGACAGTTTGAGAATTTTCATCTTGGCCAAAAGGATCTAAGAACTACATTTTCTGCTCCATTCGTGTCCCAGAAGTCAATCAAAGCACTCATCCATGTAGTAAACAGTTGCAGCACGTAGGGCACTTTTGGAGCCTAGGACTGTAAGAGTAACAGACATTGCAGAAACACCAAACAGCACCTGGTAACAGTAACCTGGGTGGTGAAGCAGTATTCATGTGGCAGCCACTAAAAAGTGACACATCTTCCCAGCCCGTGCACATAGACCCATTCTGGGGGTCTGCAAGGCTGCGAACCCTTTGGTGACGGGTATCAGAAACCATGCTTAGGGTTTCCTCTGACAGCAGCCTGCAACCCAGAAAGGCAACTGTGCCTCACAAGAGGAAGCGAGCAAAGGAGATTATGTGAGGTAACCAACAGCACTGTCTCTGTGTGGGTCAAGTGGGAGAACTATGAGGTTTTCCAGCTCTTCTGCGCACCAGAGGGTGACTGCAATGCCCAGGAGGCACAAATGAAGGTCAGGAAAAAAAAACAACCAACCAAAAAAATCACACATGCAAAAGGGGAAAGAAAATTTTAGTGCTGTCAAAACAGAATTCCTCCTTGGGCTTGATCCAGCCCACTCAGACTGATGCATGCCATGCAGCTCCCCTCACATTTTAGGAGGCGGATTACAACACCAGAAACTTCTGATACTGAGACTTATGTTTTCATTTCTGACTAATTTCGATCCTCTTTTCCAACTGATAGTTCTTTGCTAGCCTTGAGCTTTACTCTTCCAAATATTTGTAAATATTTTAAATTCCCTGGATTATTGCACTCCTCCGCTATGCATAATTTCAATCTTTCCTGCTTATTAATTGTCCTTCACTTAATTGTCTCTAAGATGCTGCAAACGAACTAAGCGTTTCCACTGGAGTTTTACAAAACCAGTTCTCACTCTTTGTGTACCTAGATCTACCTACAGACTTCAGTAGCTGAAGATAGCAAATAAATACTTTTATTTGTAAAGCATTTCCACAGAATGTCATATTAATATTAATAGATGGGAATTCTAAAATGCATCACAACCTTCAGTTGCTATGTGATCAAAACTATGTTTCCGTATCCTGTTTATGACTTGGTCTTGCATACAAAGCTATATTAAAATTTTATTTGCTATTTATACATATTATACATATTATATTTATACATATTATACATATTATATT
>JANHGN010020174.1:0-31684 GCA_024605025.1 Megaceryle maxima
CCCTTTGCCTTTTCCTTTTTCTCCCTCCTTTTTCTTACTTTTTTTTTTTTTGCTGGCCCCTTCAAGAAAACTTTTTGATTCTTTTTTTTTTTCCTTTTTTTTTTTTTTTTTTTTTTCTTCTTCTCTCATTCCAAAACCAATTTTCTTTCTAATCTCTTGTCCGGTGTATGCCTAATCACCTTCATCAAGCGATGTTTTTGCCCAGCAAAGCATTGCCTGGCTACAATCTGCCTGGTGCTCAGAGCTGAAAAACTGCCCTCCCCTAAGACTGAAACCCTAGCTTTGTCCAAAGGTGTGCCATATAAATGGATGTTCGTAAAAGTTTAATGACCTCATTAGTACTTGTTTGCTGACTGCAAAAGTGAGCACTTTCACTTACTGTGAGATACAGATCTAAGCAAGAGAAACCAGGAAAGGAAAAGGCAAAGGAGATTCATTTCCAAGAAAACTTGCAGCCCAGTCTGGGCATAGATGAACAACCCTTAGCAGGCAGCAGCAGACACTGATGATTGTAGATAGTTTTCTGTATTGCCAAATCTTTAGTCCTATGAATGTGTATATGCATCCTTGTATATATGGGAGGTCAGTAGGAACACGTAACCAAGTGAAGAATATAAATTTCTCCAGTTTCAGATGACAGCAGAATGACTGCAGGTCTCATCCTCATGGATGTTTGACCTTCATATTGGACTCATGGAGGAAGACTCTACTCCAAGAATGACTCTCACAGTAACTGGTCCTTAGCCTGGACCATGAAACATAAACATCAAACGCATTGCAATTATTATTAATAGTTATTACATATTTTTGTGCTACCTGTGACACTTGTTTCACTGGTGTGAAACAGAGTGGACTAAATCCTTGAAGGGTAGGTGTGATCTGGTGCGATATGTGGTCCCAAGAAAAGCTCCTAAAGACCCTGAGGTTCACTGATGCGGTCCATCTCATCTAGCTCAAAATACTTGAAATGTAGACACCTCTTGTGCCTCAGTCTCTATGTTCTCCTCCCTAGTCAGAGAAGAGAAACAGGTGCATCATTCATGCTCATCCAGGTCTCTAATTCACTTTGATGACTAAGACTAGCTTCCTAATTTAGATAAAATTGAGTGGAGTACCTCCTATCCTGAGAGATTAGGGACTTGCTTATAAAATGAACCCTTCTCATAATGTTTTTACAAGTAGTAGCCATGTTGCAAAGCTTGTAACTGGTAAGAAGACCAGTTAAGAGCAGATGAAATGTGCTAGTTCAGGCACAGCATATCAGTGTAAATGCACAGAAAATCCTATGGGAGAGAAAAAAAATGCTGTGCTTTGCTCTCCCCATGGGAGGAGAAAACTAAGCATCACTACACCTCTATTCAGTGTCAGGAACTGTATTTTTGTAGTAGAAAAGCCATGAGAGAGTTTTGAGTGCAGGCTCTGGGGAGCTCAAAATGCTACTCAGAAGAGGGAGAGAGGGCAGCTGGCCCATAGGCCAGGTCAGCTGAGACCTGAGCATTTAGGAGAAGCTTACTATAATGTTTAAGTGTAATCGATAACTCCATTTTACTGGTATACATTTTTTCCTGCTTTGTGGCTTTTGCCTCTCATTTTTCAGATGTCCATTGCTTTATTAGGGTGAACTCAAGTTGCGTTGATGTTAGAAATGATCTCTACAGGTGTAGAGTGCTTTACTACCCCAGGATTGGCTGATCCAAAAGTTAAATGGTGCCTGATGGTGAAGCAGATGTAAATCTCTGAGCCTTAAAGAGCACAGTATGTGGGTCAGCATGGGGGGCCATACTGTCAAGGCTTAGCACAGAAAGCAAGCAAAATGAGGTTAAACAGCATTCTTCTGGCATGGCACAGATCACAGAAAAGCATCTGCTGCTGTTATCTCCTCCTCTGAGCATTTTTGAGACTTTTTTGAGAATTATCCCATACAAAGACAGTGGAAGGCTTTCAAAAGCTGTCATGACACATGGGAGAGCCCCTTCAGCAGGTATCAATGTATTGAAAGCACTGAGAGAGGATATTGAGTGGTGAAGCTCATCATTGAACTTGCTAAGGATGAAAAGGGGTGTGACTCACTATCATCCTCTTCCCTTGTCAGTGCCCTAAGCTCCAGGTGCTGTCTCTCCTCAGGTGGGATCTGCTTCTTGCCCAGCAGAGTCTGCAAAACTTCCTAAGTAAAAATGATCCAAGATGCACATTCCTGTGAAGATTTTAGGGGTTTTGTTGTTGTTGGATCTGCTTCACTCAAGGAAAAAATGCTGTACTGAAAAGTTAGTGACATGACCTAGTCACACTTTTGTTGTGATGACTATGGACTGCTCCCTTATGTGACCTTATGAGGTAACTCAGAAAAGCAAATTACAGTCATTCTTCACAGAACAACAGCTCCATGGGAAAGTCCTTAGGGATACACACCATGAAGGAAAATTGACTTTATTAAGTTAGATGCTATCCTAAAAGGCAAAAAGACAGTCCATATCCCATAGTTTTTTTCTAATTGTCTCCAAATCAAGTGTTTAGAGGAAAGGGTCAACGGGTACCTCCTTCTGCAAGGCAAGCTTTATGGTGTCCACAGTCTGGCAGTCTCAGTTATGCTTCTTAGTGTACAAGGAAGAATACTGCCTTCTGCAGAAAAAAAAACACAAAATAAGTCAGTACATTTCTATATGATGGATCGTATGAGAACTCAGGCTAAATTATCGTAGTTTCTGGCAGTTTGACTTGGTTGTGAGTTGGTGATCCTGGAAGTGATTTCTGAATCTAGCACTGGAGGGAGAAACCAGGATGGTCTCTTAAGAAGGACATCAAAATGTCTGAAGAAATGCAGCCTCCAGCTGCACCTCTAAATCCTTTGAGGTTCATGCTTCAGCTATTACTTGCAATATCAGTTACTAAGCTTATACACACATGGCACATAAATGGTATGCATGGGCACTCACCTTCCTTCCCTTATATAACAGATGAAGGAAGATCCCTAAATCAGCCCACATGCCATTTCTTTTCTAAATATAGAATTTTTATGAGCAATGAGAAAGAAGCTAGATAACAGCTTCCCTTGTAAGAAACCTTAAACGGCTAAGCAGCTTGATTAATTACTTAGGGATTTCCCTCGGGCTGTTGCTAAGGTAACAGGAGTAGAAGTGTTTAGAGATGGCTGAATAGGCTGTATGCACGGTGGCTTTTCAGCAGCAGCCTACATTATGAGTTTTATACAGTATCTTTGTGGAAAACAAGAGATGTGTGCATGTGTCCATGTACCCATGAAAGTGCAGAGCCCATACAGTCTTATGAATCCTCGGATACATCTGCTGAACACAGAAGAAAAATCTGCTTTGTCTTTCAGGGGGACATAACAGGAAAGGAATATTGACACATTTGAAAGGTGCAGGGCACACATCTCTTCCCAGCTCTACAATGCCTTCATTTTGATGGATGTTTTAAAATATTTTCTTCTTCTCCCTTACCATGTTTAGAGACATAGTGTTGGCCCAAAGGCTACCTTCCCACTCTCAAGGCAGCTTCCCTCTCAGGTGAAGCCATCTATGCTGCTGCCTGCCCACCCTGTGGTACCCACCACAACTTGCTTTGACTTGTGGTGCAGCACAGTGTGATGTCCCTGTGTTGAGCAAACTTGTCACAGCAACAATGCCTTTTCTAGTCAAAACTGGTGCAAGACAAAGCAAGAGATGATTATGGTAAAGAATATGACCTTTACAAAGACACCATTGCTCTCTGGGTAATTTGAAAGCATTTGATTGCATGGGAGAGTAGTCTTGAGTGATGCTTGTGCCAGAATTTTATCAATGTTAATGCCCAAGTTAGTTAACACAGAACATGAAGGTAATTAGATTTTGGGGCCCTTATCAGCCAGAGAAACTGCCTCCTCACTAACTGATTGACTTGCATCCTTAGGAGAGGAAAAGGAGAGTGCAAGACAAAACTAAGCAAACCAATAGCTCACAAGATAAGAGCTTGTTCTGAGTTTAATGACTAACCTGTAGTGGTCTGAGTTCCTCCAATACTCAGAGAGATTATTTTTCCTCCTTATCTGACATCCCTCTTCTCCCCAGAGATTTTGCACGTACCTCACAGCCTCCTCCCTGTCTCTCACTTCTGACAAAGGGCTCAACCCAGCTCCTGCAGCTGTTCTCAACTTTACAACTGAGACAACCCAAAGCCTTGAAAGGAGTTGTGCTGACTTGGTAATATTTTTATTTGTAGACGTTCATTTTCCCAGCAGTAACCACAAGGACAAAAAGGAACCACTCAAAAAAATGTGACACTTGCAGAACTTTGTGCTATGAGATGCTGAATATCCATAACTCTCACTTGGCATCTCAAAGGAAGCTTATGGCTCAAAATGTACAATAAATTAATTATTCTGGTTTACTGACCAAAGGCTGAGAAAAACGACGTCTGAAACAAAAGGCTCCAGTGTGATTTGGAGACAGTTTAATATTTGTCAATATGCTTTGAAAATGTAGTCACAATATTGCTTTGTGTTACTGCATCTGTATTTTCTCCCAAAATTGTTTTCTTTAAATTGTTGTTGAGTTCTGTGTATCCATGACAAACTATGACTACTGTTGCTCTGCTGAGCCATTGGGTACCTTCAACCTATGTTTTGGATAGTTCTGCTATCATATAGCTAATGACATAGCCCAGATAGCTCATTATAGTACAGCAAACTAAAAGTTCTTCAGCTCCCTGTTTCTATACCTTCATAAATTATCCACTTCAGGGATATATAGGAGATATGAGCCTTATTAACAAGAAGTTATCACTATGGTTTTGAAGCATCTGTCTGCCCATGTGTAGCACATGATCAAGATGGAGAAGTGTAACTGTCTTACATCCCTTTTCCCACACCAGGCATTTCTCTTCTATACTCTTTAAAATTTGACAGGGCAAAGCTCTGCAGGAAGGATAGAGCAGTGAGAGTTTCATCCTCTCTTCCAGCTTCACTTCCCCTGGGTGCAATTTTTTTTTCCATTGAGCAATCCTTGCTCGAGTGATCTTGTTTCTCTCTCCTAAGAATTGGCAAAGACATTTCAAGAAGTGAATCACAGGGAACAGGCATCAGATGATTTTTTAATCTCTTGGGAAAAGGAGGAAAGTAGAATGTTGTCTGCAGCAGTTTCAAGTACTGCAGCAGTAAATTTCAGCCTCTAATCCAGCAGCACCTCAAAGGGCTGCAGGCAGCCCTGCCTCCCACTGCCACTCATTTTGGATTTGCAACTCCTGGCAGGAGCAGCAACATCCTGGAGGGTGATGCCCTGCAGGAAGGGGTGAACTGGTCCCCTGTCCCATGACTGTTGTCCCTGCTGGGGCTCTCTGTACATGCAGGCAAGACAGCCCTGCCCAGTAATCCCATAGCCTGCAGCTTAGCAAGAGGTCATATGGACATCTCTGGCTATCTGAATTCCCGTATGGGGATTGCCATGAGAACATGTTAAAAAACAACCCACAGTTTATAGGACCTTCCTTTATTTACTTTCTTGGAAGGCAAATACACTGAGTTTTTCCCTAACTTAACCAAGTCCATGGCAAGAGGAAGCTGTAAAATGCATACAGTGTCAGGTAAGGAGGCAATTATATCAGTGTAAGACTGTGATGCTGGGATAGCCAGGCTGGGACATGATGTGGGACGAGGTGAAAAAAACCCTTTGCTCTGCATCTTCCAGCTGTGTTACCAACATGAAGGATGATTTCTAGCAACTTTTTCTGGCTTGTTTTCCAGTGTTACAGTTCCCAGTTTCCTAGCGCACACCTGCAGAGCCAGTGGAGACCACACAGCAAGAGCAGCAATTCATATTCAAGGGAATTAATTTAAAGTGCTGATGAAAAGAGACCAGAGAATGAAATTAAGTATCTGAGCTGCACTTGCAGCAAGGGTGTGTGTCCAATACTGTTGACTCTTTTTTGGAAATGTTGCCTTGCCTTGATAGGCAATATCAAGAAGTGTGAAGTGTTGGACTTTTTAAGTGCCTGTACTGTTTGCTCCAAAAGCTTGAGTCAGAACCTTAAGAGAGAAACAACTCATTGATGAGCCCAAAATAATCCTCAAAGGAGCTTTGAGTAAAAACCTATAAGAAACTCCCTGGTTCAACATTGTAATGAAACTGTGAATGAAATTTTAAATGATAAAATAAGAGAACATCAAGTTCATGTGGAACTGCAGTAATGCTAGGATGAAAAGCAACAATGAATTCCAACTGTGTAAGAAACAGTTGTGGGAGATGTTAGGCTTCATGTTTACAGCTGAGATTTGATTTTTTTTTCAGAGCAACCTGCACAGTTCTAGGTTCATATGGGACAGAGGATGAGAACTGATAATGGGGGTTTTTTTCGTGTTGGTGTAGCAGAAATAGAAAATAAAAGCAAAATGACATGCCCCTTGGCATTTATTTCTTTGTTTACTTTCATTTACTTAAGGCTTATTTTTGTATTCTGTGAGCTAATTTCCTTGGGAATTGATAAATAACAACTTCCTGGAATATTTTCACCCCTGTAAAATCTTGGCATGCCGTAATGATGTCTCAGTGAACATAAGGAATTCAGACAGACTTTCCCACCCTTTCCACCCCCACAGAAAACTGTTTGGAGAAGAATCATGACAAAAGAAAATCTAAGATATGCTATGAAGCAAGAAGAAGGGGAATAGCTTTTCCTTGACAGATGTCTTTTTGTGAATCATGAATACAGAGTTGCCAAACATCATAGGTCACTCAGAAACATGGAGAAAAAAGAAAACATTATTAACAGTTTTACTGCTACTGGTCTGCTGGGGTAGATCTAGGCACATGCAGCTCCCTGGATACACTCTGAAAGCCCATGGTTGGAAAATAATTTAACAGGAACAAGAGCAAGAAGCAGGGGAAAACCAGCAGCAAGTTAAGCAAGAATCCATTTGTGATGCTGCTCCTTAGGGTTCCTCTGCTATAAATGATTCTTGCTTCTCCCCCCCCCATCTTTTTAAATTTTTTTTTTTTTTTTTTTTTTAGTCAATATGTTAAGCAACATGTGTGAACTACCGTGGTATAAAAGCACAGTGAAGACAACAACGTGATTAGCTGTGTACTTCTGCTTGAGGCCTGTCTTGGTGAGTTTGCCTAAATGCTAAAACTAAAATTGCCTTGACTTCACCATATTTCTATCTCAGGAGATTGGTGTTAGAAGCCTTTTTAATGCTGAAGATAAGCTTTTACACTGTGCTTTGCAGCAACCTTTGAAGTGAACATCAGATCTATAGCTTTAGAACTGAAGCTGGAAAATCAGTTTTGCAAAATGGGTAATAAATGCTGATTAGTTGTGAATGGTCAGTGCAGAATTGATCCATTAGCAGTCACTTCTTTTCTTGACTTTTCTTCCCCTCTATGTCCACATTTATATCTTTATTTTGGCTACACTCAGCTGAATCAAAGTGGAAAAGAATGGAAATTAGCTTCTTAGAAGACGTTTTTTATAATCTTCCATCTTTGGAAAAGCTTTTAATTACTAGAATAGTTTAGTGTTAATGTAGTGGATTTATTGAGCTCTAGAAAATCTTTCAAAATTCCATCTGAAGCAGCACACTCACTTTGAAGTGCTGGTGATAGATGTTTGCTGCTGCTGTTGCAAGCAACCCAGACACAGATGTAAGCATTGCTTTATGAAACCATTTTCCTTCCATCTGTCTCTCTAAAACCAGAAAGCATACAGGTGCAGATCCCAGCCAGGGTGATCAATATGTCAAAGTAGCATCACTGGGACACCATAAGGCCAGAGAAGAGATGGATTTTGACAAAATGTACAACAGCAGAATGCAAGAGAAGGGACAAGATGAGAGTATCTGTCTCCATTAAGCCTTGACACCACCTTCAGCAACAAGATGTGGCCATAATGATAGGTTTGAGTTTAATTAAGATAGCTGACATTCTTCTGATAACTTTTAGAATAATCTTACCTGTGGAAGGAGAGAAAGAAGAGGAAAATTAAACATTTTTTCTATGAAGATGATGGCTGAGAACTGAGTAAGAATCTAAGAGAGGGCTTAAAGGCACAAAAAGACAGTTCTGGGCATGTAAGCATATGTGACAAGGATTATTCTTTTAATGGTGCCATAATACAGTTGACCAAGGCTGGTGAGGAAATAAATGAAACCTATGGAGAGCTCCAAAAAAACCCAAGACAACCATTGACTATTGAGGGGGCAAGGGAGGGGAGTGCATATTATGTCTAAGGGGTGGTATACACAAGAATGAGGACACTCGAGAAAGACCATGCATTGGGGCTGGTGATCATTAATGCTAATGTGAATCTCTGAAGTCTGTTTGGGTGAACTGTGATTTCTTTTTGTCTCCAATGGGCAGCAATAGCATACCTTACCCAACCACAACAGGTAGTAGTTTCTGTGCTGTGTTATCCAATTTGAGAATTTGGAAAAGTCAGGTGCTATTGCAGGTGTGCTTAGGCATTTAGGGCCTCTTCAGGAAGAAGTGGTGCCTGTTGCCTCAGCCCATAGGAAGGAAGCAGGGGAGAAGGTCTATAGAGCTATATATCCATGCATGCACAGCCTAATGTGAGAGGATAGCCCATGCTGTCAGGTCTTAGTGGCCTCCAATCCTTAGTGGGATGGCTACAAAGATCTTACATTTTTAATTTGTTCCTCTTTGTGTCACTCAGTTAATAAACACTAATTATACTTTACAAGCCTTACAGTTAAGTACCAGGGGTATGTTTGGGCTGGAAAGAGATGTAACAGCTGTCAGTAAGCAAAATATAGCTGCTATATCAGAAAAGCTAACTAATGAAACTCTGCATTGCTAAGTTTCTTTTAGATTATTCACCTCCTCCATCACATCCTGTTTATGTTTTAATCACTTTCTCTAGGCACATACTGACACATTCTCTCTTGCTGGCTTACCAGCAGATGGACTTTAATAAACTATTGTTATATCTGGAAGCACTTTCTTAGCTCTTCATAATTGCTTCTTGTAGTACTTCCATGTGTGATGCAGAGATGTCAGCCTCCACAGCCATACTTACTGCTATAATTAGCAGTATATTGTTTCTTGCCCTTTTTAAAAGGAATCTGAATTATCTGAGATATTCCCTTGTTTCTTTCCTACTCACTCTTTTCTCTGTTCACTCTACAAAATGTAACAAGCCCCAGGTTCAGGTCCTCACCATGGGTGTGTAGCAAAGGGCAGGTAGGATGTTAAGGTTAATCTGCATTCTATGAGCTGGAGGATTGGTGTCATGAAACTAACTTCTGCCTCTCCTCTCCTCTCCTCTCCTCTTGTCTAATATAGGATGGATGGTAAAATGGATTTAAGTGTTAAGGAAGTTAATGGCTCACCTAGAGTAGTGATGCTTATCTCTTTTCAAGCAGTTTGACTGTGCAAGTGTATTGCATGTAACCCTGTGGTTGTGATTGAGCAAAGTTCCCTTTGCACGCATTTTTGATATGATATTTCTGTTTCCATTTCTAGCATTTGGAGTAGTACACAAAATGTATTCAGCAAGTCCTTGGACTCACAAGATTGTATTTTCTTTGTATGGATAAAGCAGTGCGTTTCCACATCACTAGAAAATTGATGAATTTCCCATTATATCCTATGAATTATTGTAAGGAAAATTATGGATGTTTTGGTATAGAAGGAAAGTTACATCCCCGTTAATCTAACTTATTTTCATTGGTCCCTGATTCTGATCTTTCTGTTACTTGGGAGTCCTTTCATTGTCACATTTTGATATGGCAACAGGTCTTTCTTACAACAAACTTCAGATTCAGGACATGAATAAATCCTGTCCACAAATGCATGTGCTTATGATAGAGGAATAAGCGTTGAGGTTAATTGATTTGTCAAATGAAAAACATCTCACCCATCTTTATCTTCAAGAAATGTCATCATTATTTCACTAACACATGTTAATTAAAGTTACATTTTGATGAAAAATGTGCATACAATTAAAAGTCCATACTTGAGAGTGTCCCTCTGAGTCATCTGAAAAAGCCATTCAGGTAGACAACCCTTGCTTCTTAAAACTTCATTCCCAAGAGGCCTTCAGCTGAAAATGTTGTAGGGATATAGGGGAACTCACTGCTTGAGTGCATTATTATCTCTCTGTCTTAGACTTTTCTCCAGAAAGCATAGCCACCGTATGTGATCATTCCTTCCGGGTCCTATTTGGTCCAATGGGATGAAAAGTGATTTGTGACTCCAAATAATTTTATGAGCTCTATGTATACATAATTGCTGGCAGAGATGCTTTAGTAGTTTCAAGACGTGGAAAAAGGCATTTCAGAGAAAGGAAATGCTCCAGTATTCCTTGACCACCATTGACAGTCTCCAAAACGGCCTGCTGTGCCCCTTTGGCACATAATTGCCATCAAGAACTGAAAGGATGTTTCTGAAGAGTAGAAATGAACCTTGGTTGCTAGTTGCTGAGAAAACAGCTTCTGTGCCTCCTGAGAGCCATGGCACCCTTATTATTGAAAAAACACAAATGTTCCCTCAGAGACAGTTGAACAAATTCAAGTGTTGGGATGATGTCATGCTTTTTTTGTGTGTGTTTACCAGCTTCACTATTCAATGTCCTGTTCAGGAGCTTGAATAACATTTGGTTTGAGGAGTTTTCTGTGAAAATTAGCTCAAACTTGGAGGGCTTTCCAGCACTTTCATTCTGACCTGAATGCTGGTGGAGGGATGCTACAAGGAACAGAAGAATTCAGGATGGAGTTTCATATTTACTGTTACTGTCACTAGGCAAGATTTTGAAAACAATCCTGGGAACTAGAAAATCACTTTATAGACATTGCAGGTTTTTTGTCTGATTTTGTTTCAAGTAACCCAGGAGTAAGGCTAGTATACAATATTCAATGGTATATTTCTCTCTTGTGGAATGCTGGTTTCAGACATTTCCATCTTTCTGTCCCACTTTCACTCTAGATCCCATCTTCACACTACTGTTACTGCCTCCTCAGTCAGTTCTGCCAAGAGCAGTACCAGCACAGACGAGGTGCAGCAAGTCATCATAATGAAGTTAAGAGGCAGTAGGAAGGAAGGCAAGAAAGTCTTAAACTTGATTTACTTCTGGAAAAAAAAAAAACAAAAAACAAACCCCAAAGCAGTGAGCTGCATCCATGAGAATTCAGCAAAGAAGCGTTGGTGAATGGATCTGCTGCTGAAGGGAGAATATGTTACTGTTCAGCCTCCGACAGTGCAGCTGTGTTTTGTATGTGGTGTCACTAGTAGTAAAAAGTAGTGGCAAAGCTTAATTTTTGTTATTCAAACTGCAATGGGGTCTTGAAATCACAGAGGAAGGTGGTTTGTTGAAGAGAATAGTAATTATAGCAGCAGTAATTGAGCAGATTACTAGACATTTGAAAAACTGGTTGTATGGCTGGGCTCGGAGAGTGTTGGTTAATGGTTCACACTCTACCTGGAGACTGGTTACAAGTGGAGTTCCTCAGAGGTCTATCCTGGGACCTACGGAAGATGTTTAATACATTATTTCAGTGACCTGGAGGATGTGACAGAAGGCACCCTTAGTGAGTTTGGTGATGAAGCCAAACTAGTGGGACCAGTCAATATGCTTGACGCTGGCCATCCAGAGAGACCCAGACCAGCACTAAGAATGGGTCAACAGCAGCCTTATGTTGTTCAGCCAAGAGAAATGCAGAACCCTTCACTTGGTATGGACTGACACCCTGCTAGGGCAAGGAGCAGCTCTTCTGGATAGGACCTAGATGTTCTGGTGGCCTTTAAGCCAAACACGATCCAGTGGGGAGCCGTGGCAATGATGAAGACTAACAGCATCCTCAGCTGTATCAACAGAAGTATATTAAATAGATCAAGAAAGCAATTTATTTCCTCTGTGCAATGCTTGTAATATCACCCCTAGAGTACTGCATCCAGTTTTGGGGCTCTAGTGCAGAAAAGACATGGAAAAACTGGAGGGAGCTCAGGGGGTACCCCGAAGGCAGGGGGGCTGGAACACTTGCCCTGGGAGGAGAGGCTGGGGGAGATGGTTTGGGTCAGCCCAGAATTCTGAGCGTAACTGAAGCTGTAAAAAAGGATGAGTGGTCCATAAAAACAGATGGGTTGGATTCTTTTTCATCTGAAAAGGCCTTGCTAATTCATGCTACCTTTGAGTTTCAAATTGAAATGAGTAAGATCAGTAACATTTTGCTCCATCTGCTTTTACAGTGGCTTAAGAAAGAAAATGTATGAAGAGATTAGTTGCTCTTAAAAGATTTGTCCACCCTACAAAACTGGCCACTGAAGCTGTTCTGAGCAATGTCTTTGTAATGGGACCAAGCAAGGTGCAAGTTTAATGAAATTTGCACAGTTTAACACAAACGTATCACTTTGTTTAGTTTTAAATTACTTTATTATTGGATGGAACATTCTGCTTTGTTCAAGGGCTGCTTATGACATATGTCTCCAACAGTCCTCTGAGCTATTTATTTCTAATAACGTCTGCCTTGGAGTTCTAGTATATTGTGAGGAAAAAAAAATAGTTATTATTTTTGATCATGTTGCCATTTTCAGCCAAAATGCGTAAATGGATAGTCCCCCATGTGAGCATGAATGGGCAATGCAATATTTAAGATAGGAACATAATTTAACCTTGCAAAGGGCAAATGCTAATGCTGTTTTGTAATCTGCTGTTTACCTAATACAGCATCCATATCCTTTTATCTGATTCTACTTACACTCTAAATTCTTAAAAGCCTTAGGAACAAGTCCAGTGGAAAAACCTACACTGTTTTCTGTATGCTTTATTAAGGCTTAAATCTGCATATTTATCTGGAAGGAGTCAGTGTGAAAAAATTCTAACATCTGTAGTGTTGGACTGTATCTGGTCAAATTCTGGTTGTCTAATTCTAAAATGTATAGTGCTACTGGACTATATCTGGTTGAATTCTAGAATTCTAGTTTTTAACTGTAGAGTGAAATCCATTTTCATATACCTGTCTGCAAACCAGCTCAAACTACCTTTTGAGTTATTCTGGGCTGACAAAAATTTCTCACATTAGAAAGGTGTATGACATTTATAAAGGAACTACTAGGTTGTACTGTGTTATTTTTAGTATACTACTTTAAGAATAACATTTACAAAAATTATAATGCCATCTTGCAGAGAAAACATTGTTTTCATAGGTCCGAAACACTGAGAAGTCTTTGGGTGAGTTGTAAACTTTTCCTGCTCCTAACTGCATCTACTTTGAGGGCACTGAATAACATGACGTGTGAACCAAGGAGTTCGTAAGTGTCCTTAATCCAGTTCCTTGGCACAAGTGATTGATACTGCACTTGTAGTAAGAGGTTAATGAGTCTTTACTTAATAATGAAATCTATCTAGATGAGATGAAAGACTAATGGAATTCATTTTGCTAACTGTCCTTGTTTGGTAGGGTATTTATTTCTGTGAAGTGCTTGAGTAGAAGAGTAGATGTCTCACTTTGTTAGTGAAGTTTATAAGCTGAGGTGGTCTCTAAAACTTTCTTGCCTTACCTGATAGGAACAACTTCTTCAGGCTGTGAAGAAAGATGTCTATAAAAAGCTAGAAGGTAGTTTAGTGAGTGAGGTCACATGATGGAAAAAACCAGATTATTCCACCTCTGTCCCTTCTATCAGAAAGTTAGGTTTAACGAGGTCACCTCCATTTGGAAGGAGAAACTGCCTTCTTATGCAGTTTTCCAGCTCAATGGACTTATTTTTCATAGTTCCTTTTTCTCCTCTCTTCCTAGCCCTTATGACTGTGTACTACCACACAGACAGCTCATACATCACTGCCCCCCTCCCCCCCCCCAATTTAGTGCAGTTCTCCCCATTTGCTGGAAACTATCTCATTGCCATTTCTTATTTTGACTCATAAAGTAATGGTAGCTCACTTCCTCAGGTAAAAATAGTGTTCCCTCACACTGGAGTTTCTCATGTTTTGACTACAACTGCAGGTTAGGTTCAGAGCTACAGTTAAATGGTCTGTTTCTTAGATGAGCTTGAAACCAGTGAATCTTGCTGTGAGATTCACTGTGAATGTAAATATGTGAAGTTTCTTCAGTCACGAATCTGTACAACCCAGATCTGAAGCAAAATAATCAACAATCACCTTCAGTCTGATGCTGACGAGTTCACACAGATTGACTTTTCCTTGATTGCCAGTTTGTAATTCATATGAATGCCAGTTATTTCCCTTCACTGAATGCATGGATGCACTTCATTTTCATGTTCACACCATCTCTATCAACTCTGTCCCTACCAGTAAGCCATCACATTTTCTTTCCCTCCACACATCTTGCTTAGGTAATAAAATAAGAAATGCTTTAAAGTGCAATCAACCTAACCCCTGAGAGAGAATATTCTTTATAAATCTAGATATTTTTAACATAAATTAACTGAGGTTAAGAGATATTAATAAATCTATTTAAATCTCTGTCTCTAGGGGACTGACCAAAGGTAACTTTTTGGGGGCATGTTAAATGAAAAATCACTTTTGAGGAAAATAATTGTCAGTGAATATGTGAATTTGTTTTGTTCCAAATACATGTGTAGATAAATTGTCTATCTGTAAACTTTGTTAACAGATGCACCAAGTGAAAGAGCCATCCAGTTTGAATTGCTAACAGATTAATTCTAGGCATCATGTGAAATATGACTAAGAGCCACTGTTTCCCCAGCAACACTCTTGCAAAGGACAGCACTAAATCTTCTCAGAAACAGACGTTATTCTTATAGAAATTTCTGTTCATGCCAATAGTTTTGCCAAAGGCCTGAGATGTTCTTTGGAAAGTCTAAGGGCATTATAAACAATAACATGTTAAATCAAAATTATGTGCTAAAAATAGTGGCCGTTGCTGGAAGCATCCTTTATAGTCACTGGTGTGTTTTATTGGAACAAGATATTTACGTCCTCAAAATATTTAAAAACAAGAATGAGCTGATTAGAGCAGACACTTTAAATGTCTCTTCCAGGGAATGGCATTCCCTGAGGTGCAATGTTAGGACTTTTAAAGGGCTTCAATTTTTTAACCAGTGGTTGCCTGAGATATGCATGAAATGCACCAGGTGCAGACACCTCAGCCCTTTCTTGCCTCCCAGGAGGAATGCCTAGCCCAAATCCCTGGCCACATAGACAGATTTCCTTTTGCAGAGGTGCCTGAAACCGCTTTGAATACTATCTAGTCACACATTCCTTGATCATTTTCCAGCTGAGTAGAGGCATTATCTCAGGGAAATCCTCACCTTCCATTCAGAAAGTGGTTTTTTTCCAGCTGGCAAGTACATCTCCTGTTCTCCCATCCTGAAGAACATCATCATGTCCTGGGATAATGACAGCAAGTCCATTTACATGGGAAAGCTATTCTGGGAAAGCAAGATGTGTATTTTTAGCTATTACAAATGAGATTTAGCAGTAGGAGACAGAGGAAAGCGTTAAAACTATGTGACCTGTCAAGTTTCTCTGGCCCAACTCTTTGGGAACCTTGGAGAGGGCAAGATATGTCATATTGTGAGCACATGTAGCTCTATTTTTATTTCCCTTTAAATCCTCAGACTATTAATTCCTTTAAAAAAAAAATAATTTAAAAAAGTAAAAGGATTAAACCTTTCCAGCAATAGTAACTTCTTTTTTTTTTTTTTTTTTTTTTTTTTTTGGCAGAGGGGTATTTTTATCACTAATTTTTAAACAGTTTTTGTTGTTTTTTCAAGGTGCCCTAGAGATTACTCTGCAGTTGGCAGGAATAGTAAAATGTGCTAACATCAGAAAGAAAGGAGCACTCTAGCAGCTGTTTCATGCCAGCACATATCAGGCAAATGTTTTCCTCATTTGCAGTTTTGGTGAGAAATTTGCAGGTGGGTGATTTCACTTATCTTTTAGTTTGTGTATGGTTTTAACATGGATCATGCCGGCTGAATTTTGGAAACAACAAATATTTTGAGAACCTTCGCTGAAAAGAAAAGATATTCTTTTTCACCACTGAGCTGAAAATATAAACTTGGCAAAGAGTAAACTGTCTTGCTTGGCCATATCACTCAGCTTCTCTTGAAACAGAAATGCCCTTTTGCAAAGAGTTCATCCAACAGTGTCATTGAGAAGGAGGGATTGTCCTAGCGCAGACAATACAGAAAAGACGTGATGAAAATAACGTTTCCTAGCTCTTCTAACATTTATCTTATTTGTGCGTTCCAAAGACTTAAGAGAATGAGTTGTTTCCTTCAAATACATAGTTGAAATGCTGGGAATAAGACGCCATATTTGGTAAGAATCACACTGATTCAAAACCAAAGCAAGCCTAGTAAAAGTAGCAAACTATTCAGCTTGCATTATAATTATCTTAATTGCCTTTGAGTATTGTAAATCTCTTATGTGGACACTTCATATATTTCATTAAATTTACATTTTGACAATTTATGAATGTCTATTTAATTCACCTAAGAATATGCAAAAATTCCACTTGATATCTGAATCTCCAGCTGAATAGGAATGATGATATCCAAAACACAGTGCCAATCTCCAGTCGTACAGTCAGTTCCTCACACAAAAACCCAGATAATTTTTCATAGACTCACCAAAGAGTACTCTCCCAAATACAAGTGTCCATTTATGTAAATTTTAAGTCAAGACCAGGGCCATGAGGAAAATTAGTTACCTTATTTACATTATTAATAAAAGTAATTGTAATTGGATATACAGGATTATAATAGAGAGGAGAATGAACTCTACTGATACTGCTGGAAATAAATGAAGCAAGTAAAATGCGAAACACTCTTCCTATAGCCTTTTAGAGTCTGCTGCTAATATCCCTTGTTCCTACAAGGTCAACAGTATGATGGAGAAATTAGACATTTGCAGGGGGAGTCACCACAACATCAGCACTAAAAGAAAACTTCTGGTGCACAGACAGACAAGAATCTATACAGAAAGCAAAGGGGACTATAGATTCTGACAGGAGCTTTCCCCTTATTGTGTGACTTCAGTTATAAATTCATAGCACTGGCACCACGTTCACTTTGGCTTGCAAACAAATAGTTTGTCTCCTACCAGTCCCTGTGCAGTCCAGATGACACAAAGGGCATATTGTTGTGATCGCCTCCTTTATCCAACATAGTAGCAAAGGATATGAAACAGAGTTCACAAGAAACTACTGTGTCACTTTTTTTTTTTTTTTCCTAATGCAACAGAAAAAGGCAAAGCCACAATTTCTCTCCTTATTTTCAATTTCTGCTTATTATTCCCTGCTCTCCCATTCCTTGTTGTCTGTTTTAAAGAAATATGATCATAATAATGGCATACACTTAGTCTGGACATAATTTACAGTGAGTTGTTTCAGAAATGTGTTTTGTTGAGTAAGTGGAGTA
The DNA here is from genome assembly GCA_024605025.1 of Megaceryle maxima. Classification (NCBI taxonomy): domain Eukaryota; kingdom Metazoa; phylum Chordata; class Aves; order Coraciiformes; family Cerylidae; genus Megaceryle; species Megaceryle maxima. The sequence continues at coordinate 17,346 of JANHGN010020174.1, forward strand.
GGAAAACTAGTTCCTTTGATTTAAAACTATTAATATTTCAAATTTATTTGGTAAAATGGTTATTTCTTGCAAGTGATGCCATTGGAACCAACTCTATTTAGTGTTCCTTAACTACCACTGGCTTCTGAAATAGCCCTGTGTTTTCAGCTTTTCAGGACTGACGGTTTTACTTATAGGTATAGGTGGAGTCACCCTGCAATTACTGAATTTGAGTTAATCCTCAGAGTCTGTCTGCAGACCTGACTGAGTCACCCATTTCAGTGGGACTCACTAGACACAGACAATCTAGGGTGCTGTGAAATATGGGATCACACAATGATATTGCATCCAAACTCAGATCACTGTGCTATATACATGTAACTATATTTGAGCATATATATAATATTGCATGATATTTCAGAATACATGAAAGCATTTATGTATTTTGCACAAAACTCCCTATTTTCCTGGACCCGTCAGGAAAACCAGTTCTCTCCAGAGCAATCCCGTGCCCACACAGAAAGGATGGGTTGACATCCTAAGTAAACTCAGACTGATCCTTCAGACTGGTTCCTGTTTCAGCCCCCTGTGTGCTCCCTAGTTGATGTGCAACAGTGGGATACATGGGTGAGAGGATGGATGGAGCCAGGAGACTGAATGTGGAGCACTTCTGCTTCAGGTTCCTCACTGTGGGACTTCAACTTTGAAAATACTGAGCTATGTCCTTAGAACATATCAGTATGATTTTTTTTAATTATAATTTTAATAACATAGCTGAATCCTTCCTAAAGAGGAACTGGTACCATACTCCATGCAAGAAATATTATAGTTTTGTCTATTTTGGAGAGCTTTGTCTCTGATAATGTTATTAATATGCTACTTTATTAATTCAGAACATTCACATGTGACCAAAACTGTCTCTTACTGTGTACATTTTACTTTTAACCTTGTAAATAGTTCTACTATGTTTCTTAATTTAATTTATATCCTTGATTCTTTTCTACATATGAATTATTTTTTCTTTGTGGTGGTGAAGGAACTTTGCTTCCATAAAGGCCATGTAGTTTATCCAAAGTGCAGGCTAACTTTTCTTAAGAGATTGTGCCATATATCAAATACTATTGCTTTGCCAGCACACACACACAAAAAAAAAAACAAAAAAACCAAACTGTGCCTACTACACAAAAAATTGTAACGTATTTTACAGATACGTTACTGCCATATACCTTCAATGGCTGACTCAGCACATGACACCAGCTGAAGGAAGTGGATGAAAACAAGACAGTTATACCTGGAATGCCCTTGAGAAAGTTGAGGGGCTATTGACCATAGTGAACAATGGCACAGGAAATGCTCCTCTGCAAAATGCAGAGGCTGTGCTAATTTAGGGACCAAGCCTACAGGTGGAAGAACAGCTGCTGTATGTGGAAACATGCCCAGATACACAGTGTGGAGCTAGTGGGTTTGACTAAGCATAGTGAGGTCTGAGCATTCACAGGGATCAGCGAGGACAACCTATGCAGGTATCCATGACTCAGTGTAGCCTGCCCTGACAGCCATATCCCCACCACATCACCACATTTAGTACACTATCCACTGAAATTAAGCCAAAGTCAGAAATTTTGTGCTTTCCAGCTGCGCTCTTGACTCTTAGAACATATTAGAAAACAAGAAATATTCCAGGGTTATTCAAGTAGAATTTAGCCCACCCTTTCAGATATGCATAGGTCAGCAGCAGTTTTAGATTCAGCTTCCCCATCATGTAAATCATTAGGGCTTTTTCTCAAATAATTGCCAGTTCAGATCCTTGCCTGTTATAAATTACCTTTTTTTTTTTTTTTGTGGTTATGTCAGTTTACACCACTACAAATCCAGTCTGATGACATAATTGGAAATCTGGGATACTATGCTAATCTCCAAAAGCTTCATAGTGTCTTCACACAGATGTTTCCATAGCAACATAACCATCACGATACAACCATGGTGAATGAGGGGTTTACGTGATTTATTTCCTCTTCTGTGATCTTTTAAAATGAAAGATTATGGATGGGGACAATACAGAAATAATACTAATTGATCCACAAGTGCAGGAAAGGATTTGTCAGAGAAAACATGGTTATGTGTCTAAGGGGGATATATATACATGTTATGAATGAGAAATAGGAATACGACTGCTCTCTAATATACATATATTTCAGATTAAAAAAAAAAACTTGGCAATATTTATGTGGTTGTATAAAAGTCCCTACTGAAACCACTCTACATTCTTTACAAGTATTAGAATTCTCACTAATGAGAACAGTATATTAAAGTGCTATATCAACTGCTTCTGCCTCATCTGTCACAAGCAGAGCCAATCTGACATAATCAACCCAAGTAAGTGAACACTCCTGCATAATACTGTTTCCCAGTGTCCCTTTCCTAAATGTCCAAGTCCTTGAGCAGCAGGACTAATGATGCCTGATTTCCTAAAGCTTTGCATCTCAGGTATCAAATGCAGTGTAATTTCTAACGGAAGCATTTTTGATGTTTATGGCAATCATGATAGCTTTCCTGTATGAATTTCCTGCCATTTAATACAAGTTGGTCTCATCCATCTCCCAGTAGAACTGGCAGGGTCCATCTTACACTCCTTTCTTGAAACTTTAGAAAATTAATATATTTGAGTTCATCCTGTCAAACTCCATCCCATAAAACAAGACTGAAAATGATAGGCTAAAAATTTATGAAGTGCTAGTGGGCAGGCATGTAAGTTTGCTGTGAAAACAGCAAGTTTGCTTCTTCCCTACAAAAAAAGCTGAATGAACCTCACAATATATCTGAAAAATGTCAGTCTGAATCTTTTGTAAATTAATTGTGTCATCTGTAAGGTCCTTCACTAGTCCTTTGCTGCCTCATCCCAATCCAACGTGCACTGCAGGAGTGCAGGGACAGTGGGATGACGGTCACTGAATTGGAAATCGCTGAGAGCTGGAGGTGCTCTGCAGCTCAGGAGAAACTGTCTCTGAAGAGGGGAGTTGATCGCCAGAGACTAGACCCACAAACCCACGCTACCAGCACAGGGGTCATCATGTTCCTGCAGCGCTTCCCCTGAGGTCCTCCCAGCTACCAGGATGAGCAGGAAGCGCAAAGCCCCAGGCACGGGGGAGGTGCTCACAGCTCAGGCTTTCAGGCTTTCAAACATGACCCAGTTCCTGGATTTGATACAAGTAAACAACAGCCTCTGTAACAGCCTATAGTCACTAGGATGGTTTGATTGTTTTCCTGAGCTCATGGGTTGTTTTTTAACTCTAAGAGCACCAGAAGCAAGGGAGTGAGCATGGTGCTGGACAGTGCCCTGACTCCTGCTCAGACATACACCCTGTCACAGCCGGACCTGACATTAGGAGATGGTTTAGTGCAGACTTCACAGCTCCGTAAAGCTGAAATCTTGCACAGACTTGCTGTCAAAACCTAAATTCTACTCACTTTTATGATAACATTACATTTAGGATGCATTTGCGAACAAAATCCAGATGTGGGACCAAACTCATACTTGGATGTGCAGATTGCAACAACCCATTAACCTCCAGGTACACTGGGTTTGAACAGAGAGATGCCTAACCTCCTACAGGTGGCCCTGCAGGGAAAGTAGCAACCCTCTGATAGTAAATATCCCCTCCAACAGCAAAATTCGCCCATGAGGAGAAGATCAGGGGTGTCTTCCAGACCTGTGTTGGAGCAATACAAAAATGAGTGGGTGGTGGCATCACAGGCTAGCCTCAAAATCTAAGCATGCTATAAATCCAGGCTTGTATCTCTTGCCCATGGCAGATATTAAGTGCCAGGTGCCTTTTGTGAAGCCCTGATAAAACTTTCCTGTTAAATCTAACTGTCCCCCATTACAGTTTTGGTGGAGCCCTTCAAAGTAACCTGAGCCAAAGTGCTTTCCTCAAAGTGTTAAAAAATATAATTAAATTATATTTTAAGTATAAAATGAAAACAAACTTAATATTTAAGGTTGTCTGTATGACTTAAAAATTGTTTTGTTTTTTAAAACTGAAATTTAAGAGACCATAAACCCAATAATATGGTGAACTCTCTTAGGCATTTTTGGAGACAAATCACAATATTTATTTAAAAATGCAATTTATTGACCATGTTAATTGTTTGGGGTTTTTGTCTGAGTATAACCTCACAACTAATTTTAGCATGTGTATTTTTAGTGTTTATGTCTGGCAGCTAGATGACAGAAGAGACGATATTATTATGGATTATAGGATCAATAATCCATGTGTTAAGAAGGATTTATATGAGACCATAACAGCTTAAGCTTCAATAAATAACAAGCAACAGAGGACTGAAATAACAGAAATTATCTAAATAAAAACAACAACATTTTTATATACCAGAAAGGAAAATAATACACGCAATATTAAAAGAAAAATGTATTTTTAAAAGAAGTAAATAGAATGTATACTGTTGCTTTGTAAGAGGTTTAAATACATATTTGCATGAACTGAAGTATGTATTGAGGCCTGAAAGATCAGAACAAAAGGAGCCTTTCTTGTCTCTACCCATTTTATCAGCTTCCATGATAAAAAAGAATTTTTTCTTTCTCCCTGTTTGAAGCTCAAATCACAATCCCCAAGGGAATTCCTGAGGCAGTGGAGGAGGTGAAAATAACCTCCACATTTGAATACTATGAAAACCAAGACATCACAAAGATATATATGCATATGGGAGCTGATGTTTCAGGGCGCTTTTTTTGTCCCATATTCCTTTTTATGTGCATTAGTGGGTTCGCACTTCTGCAGAGGGAGCATCAGTCTAAATAGTGAATATCCTGGCTTTCAAGGTTTATAAAAAGAAGTAAATGTGATCAAACCACTATTTTTATTATTGGGGTTTTTTTGCCTCAGAGACATAGCAGTAACTTTGATTTCCTGAATTACACCCATCACTCTGAAAAGGTCATGGTCTAATTCTGGTCATTATTCCAAGAGCAGAAAAAATAATTCTGAGGTTTTTTCACCTGCTTTCACAATCCACAAGGCTTCCTTCTTTCCTTTGCAGGAACATCTACAGCCTCCAGAGATTTGACCAGCACGTGACTTGTCAGTCAACAGGAAATTATTTACAGTTTGGTTTTTAATTACGTGTGATAACACAAATGTCTGAAAAATTGTAATCCAAGGACATGCCTCCCCTTGTTGAGAAAATTCAGATCACTTAACACCATGTTGCGACATACATATTTACAAACAAACCAATCAAAACAGGTTAAACTCTGATTTTCTTTTGTTAGCTCTCCCATTCTGTTTGTATAGCAAACCCTGAGCATGGCTCAAAACAAAACCACAGCAGACAACATTTTGCAGATGATCTCCACATATCTCAGGGACCACCAGTGGTCCACAGGCTGAGAAATGGCTGTTCACACAATACAGTCCTTGGAATCCAAATCACTGTGGGCTGCAAGCTGCTAACCCTTTTGGCCTTAATCCAGCAACACATTTAAGCACGTGTTTGCCATTAAACACCTGAGTTGCCCTGTGGGCTTCAGCTGGATTACCCATGTCAGAGTGTTCTGCTGGATGACAGCCAGAGCACTCAGCACCCATGCTCTGGTTTCAAGGGTGAAAAGTATGGAGAAAGTTCGTCTGCTTGATGGTGACTAACAAATACCTAAGATACTACAGCTCTTTTTCTTAATTGCTGGCCTGATTTGTTGCCTCCTGCAGTCAAGGGAAGAATCCCTTTGGCCTTGACGTAATTACACAAAGCTCCACATGATTAGCTAGATAAACCTGTGACTTTTGTGGCATTTCTAGTGAAATGACACTGCTAGCTGATGTAAATCTGGATTGTTCCAGCCTTTCACTGGTTTACCCCATTCCTTGCTTTCCAATGGATAATGGATGGCACCAAGAGATGCCCTCTTTATAGGCTTTACAAAGGCATCGTTATAGTGAAATCCACTTGTCAACGTAATTTCTCTCCTTGTTTTCATTTCCCGAATTCCTCTGAAACAATACATCCAGCTTTGAACAGCAGTGTATTTGTAAATACTCTTTCAGAGTGCTCTTATAAGTAGTTTATAGTTCAGTAGGATATATCTTGCATATGATTTGTCCTCTCAGAATGTGACCTCTAACGTGATTCAACCCCCATTGATTATGTTGTTTCAGTGAGCTCGTAATTCTGGTGATTCTCGCAGCTTGGACAGCTCTGGGTTAGCTGATAATTTTGGTGAGGGAAATACCTTCAGGAGTTCTTCTGGTGTGGATGCATGTTGCCTTCCACTCATCTTTTGCCTGGAAGATTGAATTCTCACCTTTCTTCTTTCACACCAAAGGGTAAGGGGTCAGTGGTTTCAAAGCAAAGGTGAGGATTTCTCCCCAGATGCTCATATCTGCATCATATGCCTGCAGGCCCCCAGAAGATACTTTCTGGCCCCCAGAAACTCCCAACTTCAACCCTCCATAAAGATAATTGTTGTTCCTTTGGCCTCTCCCCTGCAAAATGTGTGTGTCTGGTGTTTGCTATGGGCAGCAGCAAAGGTGGTGAGAAGAGCAATGTCTTCATCAAAGGCCTCACTGAGCCAAGGAAGCCACTCTGCTTGTGAAATCCTCTACCGTGGGAGGGACCTCTGTGGCCTTGTGCAGCCTCCCCTGGAAGGGCCTTTTACACCTGGAGGGAAGCTGCTGGCAAGGAGGCTGCAGCCTCACCTTGCTCAGGAATTCCCTGCAATCCCCTACTTCTGGGAGTGAAAATGGCTCTACTTCAGCATGTGCCAGGCTGCTGGGTTTCTTGTTCTCCAGCCGTCCCTGCTCCTGCCTGGTGCCCAGAGATGCTGCCTGCTGCCTGGTGCCCAGAGATGTGCAGTCCTGTTAGCCCAGCCTCCTCCTGCCTTGTGTCCCTGGGCCTATGGTCATGCCTGGGGGAGGCTCCACTGACAGAGCACCCATGGCAGGTCCTTCAGGGCGTGCTAGGAAAAACTGCCTACAACAGCACTTCTGGTGTTGGGCATCATTCACAACCCAGAAACATGGAGCAAGGTTAGTCACTTAAGCACATGACTGTAATACTCAGCACAAAAAGGGAGATGACAAATACAAAGATTGTGTGAAAATACTCTTTTTCCCAGGGATAGGCTTCATACTTGTTTAAGCTCTTACTATAGCTTCTCCCTTTTCTTTCAGCAACCTGAAAAGATGTTAAACTTGTCTTCCAAACTGTTCAACCTAATTGAATGCTTGTTTTCTTACAATTAATTTTAAGAACATAGGTATTTTAGCTCATGATGATGTTCCTGAAAAAATATTAATTTACTTCAAGAAAGTTTACGAGAATGGTTCTGGTACTTCACTGTTCTTCCCTTCATGTATTTTCTTTGGTAACCACACTATTTTCTGAAATCAGGCTGAATCACTTGGAGCAATTTTAGTCCCCTGAAAGGTATTTTTGGCAAGTGTAATGGTTTCTCAAACATCTTTACCTGCCTCTGTTCACTTCATAAGACAATGCCTGTAATTTTTTATATGAATGCAAAAGAATGGCCAGCTTGGGTCAGAACAATAGTGCAGGTTACCCTGTGCTCCCTCTTGGGTGCAGTGAAGCCTTTACCTTGTCCCTGTACGAGGAGTTCTCTAATGTTCCCAGAAATGCTTATAAAAAGGAGTAGGAAACTTGGGTCATTCTCAGGTGATCCTTCCCTTCTCCTGGTGCAGAGTCTGGCTGCCACTGCCTCAGGGACTTGATGAGCTGAGGCAGGCTGAAAGGTTTAATAACCATCCCTGGTGCAGCCCTCATATAACCTTTCTTGGATCCAATTGGGCTTTGGCCTTGGCAGCATCCTGTAACAGTAAGTTCCACAGTTTAACTTCCACTGTGTGAAAGAGGACTTCCTCTATTTGTTTTAAGCCTGCTGCCTGATCATTTCAAAGGATGCCCTTAGTTCTGTGCTGAGGCAGGAGGAGGGGCTCACTCCAATTAATCTTCTCCAGATCTTTTAGGATTTATACACCTCAGTCATCCCCCACACCTTTTCTAGTTCTCCCAGGCTCAGCCATGTCCTGTTGTGAGGGAATGGAAAATCCATTTTTGCCTTTTGCAACATCCTTCCACCCTGTCCCCATCTGTCAGGCAGCAATCCATGGGATACTCACCTAGGAGGTTTCCCAGGGACAGTGCAGGGCTGTTGGATGGACTGACAGGTCTCCCAGGGGAACTGAGCCCTGCTCCTTGAATAACATGGTCTGTAAGGGCCTCTCCAAGCAAAATTTGTGGGAGGTTTTACCTTTTCCTATCCCAATGGCTTCTCAGCAGGAGACTTTCAGTCCCCAAAGCTTCCTCCCACTGGAAAGTATCCCACCCAAGGAGGACACATGAGGGATGCACAGCTGTGTCAGATGTGTGGAGGTACCAAATGCAGCAACCCCAAATGCCAGGCTTGGAGTAATTTTAACTTGTTTGATAATACCAGTCCCTCTTCCTCTGCCACTTGCGCCAGGTTTGCTCCGGGGACTGGCAGAGGAGGCGAGGGATGGAGTGGGACCTTTGTGTGCAGTGGGCTGGCAGCCAGATATCGAGGTGAGCTGAGGACCTGGTCAAAGGATGGCAGTGACATTTACCACAGTGGAAAAACTGGCTGCTGGCAATCCTGCTTCCTCTGCTGAAGGGACAGGATGGCTGGGCAGGCAGCTTTTGCAGGGGAGACATCGCAGGAAGAGAACAAATTGCTTGTTTCTCCTCAACTGAATTTCCATTTTCCTCATGTGAATATTGATCTTTCTCATTTTCCCACAAGGGGTACAGCTTTATTTGAAATACTATTGCCAAATACCTATCTTAAAAGTCACACACGGAGAATAAAATGCATATAGAGCACTAGATGTGAAAGGGTGCTGAGGATCAGAAGCTGATACCAAAATGACTCTCCTGGGGTGTCATGCAAGAGCTAGTGTTTAGTGGAGCCATCTTCTTCTGCCGAGATAGCAGAATGAACATCTGTTGTTGCTGACTAAATAACAGTATAGATTGAATTAATCCTTGTGACAGGCGAGCTTTCTGCTAGAAACAATAGCATCAGCTGTGAGAGTTAATTCCTAGGTTTTCATTATTAGTCACCCCAACAAACGCACATTCAAGGCAAGCCATGCGACAGGATGTTCTGTGGTATCCAATACGTCTACCACTCCATTCTTCTTGCTCTCCTCTGTTTTAATTAGGTGGCATTAATCAGTCCCTGGTTAATGAGGAGCCCATATCAAAGCGTTTGGTGGTACAATACAGTGAGAACAAGATCCATTCGTGCCACTTGAGCCTTATGTGCCAGCCCATATGGGACTGCATTGCAACTGCAGCTGTTGATTAGGCAGCTGTGAGCACATCCAAGTCCCATTCCCTCAAATAAGTGACGTTTCTTTCTCTCCTTCTTTTGCTTCCGCCACAACAATGAGTGACTGTGAGCAGAGGACTGAGGTCTTATTCTGCTATTTGCTGCACAAATGTGGATAGGCATGGCTGAAATTTGTAGAGATATTTTAAAGCCCAAAGTCATGGTAGAAGCCAACTGGCTTTGGGATAACAAATTCTCCAGAAGTTGTAGAGTGTGGAAGAGGAATGACAGAGACCTGCTAAAATAATTCTGCAGTCTATTTCCATGGAAGTTAGGCAGCTAAACTGCTTTATAGATTAGACTAATTTGGGGGCGGGGGGTTTAAAATATAATTTGATATCTTAAAAATTTCTCCGTGATTCCTACCTGAAAGTAAGGTTAATTTTCTAATTTTTCACTGAGATGTTTGGGCAGATCAGCATATGTTAATCAGCTGGTGCTCAGGAAGGCACAAAGATCTCCATACATTGAGATCAGGGAAGGACAGAAGCCTCAGAAGTAAGCAAGAGACAACCACTGGGAGAAAGAAGAATGTATAAATATGGAAATCTAATTATTATAAATTTGTATTTATTTAAAATAGCACACAAAATTATGATAAATTATCCACTTCTTTCAACTATTCTTTAGTCAACTTTTCCAAATGCATCTCTCTTATCCACAAAATATTGACTAATTCAAAAAGCACGGCGCCAGTGAAAGACTGTTAAAGAAAGTGGGATGCTCTGCCATGTGATCAGGCTATTCCTGGCTATGGTTTACTCAGTGTTTGCAGCAATCACTATGGCACAAGGACTTCAGAGACAAAGTATCAATTTTTGTTCCAGTTATCTACTTTCTGTTGTATGTGTTTGCTGTACAGTATGAATCCTAACTGACAATATAGCCTTTTGTCTCCTGAAATTATTTCACAGTCTCTTATAAAACAAACTGAAAAACTGATAGAAATTCTCACAAAATCATAATTTTTTTTTCTACTTGATTGCCTCTCATTTGTTTTCCTCCATCTTGTCATCCCTGTGCAATTGATAGAAACTGCATTATGGAACAAGATATAAGAGTGTTGGCTTTGAAAAAAAAATGTTTTCTATCACACTCACTTATTATAGATATTGCTGTTTTCTGCAAATTGTCTTAGTGAAAATGGTCTTTGACTTGCAATAATTTTCCATTCTTTCTAGCTACAGTGCACACACACCAGTACACAAAGTGGCAATGGTCCTGAGAAGGGGAAAATTCTGCATCTGAACTCTCTTTAGTTAGTATTTCTGCAACAGTTTCCTACCAAACAACTCTGACACTCTGGATATTGCTTTGAATAGTAACCCAGCATTTTTGGATACCTAGCATCCCATATCTCATGCACAATGAGACCCATTTATCCAAGGCATATGGGACTCACTGTGTAAGAAATACTAAGCCTGTCTACATTCACCATGTCCAGTACATCTGGAACATGTTATGATTGTTGCATATACTCAAGATGCCACATTGAGCCCATTGCACCTGGGTGGCACCAAAGTCACCACTGATGCAATGGAGAACTTATTTGTGCACAAACAGAAGTCCTGGGATATCTGGACCCAATGTAAATGGGCTCATCTGTTCACATAGAGAACAGGACTTTTATATTTGCTGTACTTCTATCACAGTCTAAACACATCTTGATAAATATGAATTTACATCTGAATTGCCTCTTGCCTTGTGTGCTCCACTTCTACAGACAATACTCTGAATCTGATAATCCTGCCCTTTGAGCTATTTCACTAGTAGGCTCCTAAAATACCATAGAACATGGTTTCTGTTCACTGGAAAGTAAAACATTTTGGAATTTCCCAATTCCAAATCATGTTTCAAAGAAAGATAGGGAGATTTTTCTCCAATTAAGTTCTCTTTTCACTACAATATGTCTCTGATTCTCTTTCTAGTAAAATGCTGTTCTTTTCTAAGCAGGGTAACAGCCTTACTAGTTTGACATGGAAAGTTTTTTTAAGCAAGCCATGATGGCAGCATAAGTAGTTTGATTCTTTACTGCAATGGATCATATAGACTGGAACCCAGTTAAAAGTTGGTCCAACCAGAAGGCCCGAGGTCAGAGAGGCTGCTGCAGTCTGAAGAAGATCGCAGAGCAGCTGCCTAACATTCCAGTTTTGCCCCAACTACAGTTAGAGAAAGAAAAAATAGTTCAAATATTTGTTTGACTTTGTAAAGATATTTTCAACAGCTAGGCCTGCATATTTTACAGGCAGAGTAAATATGGTAACATTCAAATTTGCCTTCATAAATATTCACAGATGCTGGATTTGAAGTTTACCCATGTGGATATTTGTTCTGTGAGAGTTAGTAATTTCATTGAGTTGCTGCAGAGAAATTGTATTACTAGACTTCTGTGACCAATTACAAGTAAATGGTTACATAGGCACTAACCAAGCACATCTGAAAAAACATTTTTTTTTGAGGATGCAAGTTTTCTGTAAACATTGCGTGGAAAGCGATTAAGTTAAATTTGTTTTAACATTTTCTTTTCGTTCTTAATTATTCTTAAAGCACTAATCACAACAATATTTTAAAAGTCCTTAAAAAGGGCTCTTTAACATAACTTCTTGGGTTTTGTTAACTTTCTGAATGTCAGAGGCTAAAGTAGATGCAGAAGTGGAGATGAAGGATAACCTCATTAATTGATTATGTTTATCACTTTAAGTGTGTGATAAATGCTTAACAGTGTAAAACTGTTTAAAAACCATTTCTTTCAATATACTAGCTAGAGTCTAAGAGCTATGCTCTATACTGGGTAGACTTCAATGAGAAACAGTAATAAGCATTGCAGTAAACAAGAATTTCCTTATATGAATAATTTGGTGAATATGCTTGAGCAAAGATGACGGAAATGTATCTGAACGCATTTACAGTCAGTACTTATCTGATGCTAAAAACCCATTTAAGACATTCATTTCTATAAGTAGCACAGAGCTTCTAGGATGCCAGTGAAATGCATTTTTGTGTGACATGGGTAATCTTTCATCTCTCTGTGGACTATAGAATTCCCACACAATGCTGTAGTAAAAACATCTGCATCTCAGTGCAGAGAAAATGATCACAGTTTTTAGAACCTATGTATTTAGAGTCACTGCCACTTTCTTTTTAAGATAAAATTCCTTCATATACCCACAAATAAAAAGTGATGTGTATTTGGTTCAAAGTTATGTTTTCTGGATGTGTTCATTTCTCTTTTTCTCTTTCAGTTTCTGAAAGGAGAAAAGAAGGACCTGAAAATCCACCAGGGTTTCAGACTGCTGTGCTTCTGGTGGTTTCAATCTGTCTTCACTAATGAAAATAAAAATAATCCCTTTCTACATGCCCCACTTTTAAAACCATCCTTTATTTTAAGCTTTTCAAGATACTCATGTTCCTGTTAGTATCAGATTAAATTCCTACAACTGTTAAGTAAAATTTGGTGGAATAAATTTGAAGCAGAACAAAGCAAAACAACAACAATGTTGTTATAGAGAAAGCAGGTCTTTCTGAAAAGCTGCACCTTTGTTTTCTTTTGTTGAAAAAAAAGACAATAATTCCATAGCAATGACCTTAGTGGAGGTGGTTTATTATTTTTTTATAACACTCAGGATTGAGTTATCACTGGCTCTAGTATTGTAGAGACAGCCAGACAGCCTCTGAATACTGCAAACACACTTGTGCTAGAAATTACACGTACAGTATTCCTTACTGATGCTTATGGTCAGTGTTGACATGAACTCCATGGTGAGCTACTTCAGGGCATGCACATGGTACTTCTTTCAGTCTGAGTATCTGCCATCTCCAGACATTGCAGCATCTGATGTCTCTGCTAATTTTCTTTTAATTATATTTAACTACTACAGATAATGTTTGGTGGGCAGGGAGGTGGGAAGGAAATCCTTTTTGGCAAATCTTGGACCTTTGATTAACCTGAACCAATCACCTACCTGCAAGCATTTTAGATTTATCTCACAAATTGGTGCTGAGGTTACAGTAAAATAAATACTCAATCTCTCACTGGTGTGAAGGGTTTCTTTTAGTCTGCTGTTCACAACTCTGGCTGCCATCATTATAAAATCACATCCAGGCAAGTCAGCCCTGGAAGATAAACCATGTCAGCACAAAGCTGGTTTGTGAGCTTTGATTTATTGGCTTTGTTAGGCCTTCAGGGCTTGTGAATACATTGTAGTCTGCACTTTGAGACCAGCCCACTCTTAAGACTTGGATTTTTTTCCCTAATTAGAGCACAAGTAAGCTGTTAGAAAAACATCTGTGACAACATGAGATGAGCAATAAATGACAAGAGGTCTGTCTCCTGGAAACGGTGCTACAACAAAGCTGCAATGTCATTATGTGAGTTGATTTGTGCTCAGGTAGCAAAAGTTTCTATTAGGGTCAGATGGGATGCACCTCTTGGGTTGTTGCGGTACCTTTGCTGCTGGGCTTTTGTAAATTTATTAAATTTCTAGTTTCAGAGCCCTGGAAATCCACCTGAGTGAATTCACACAGCATTCTTCCCTTTCATGGTGATTTTGCAGTTTATCCAGGTACTGGTATCACAACCTGTTTTACTGATGAAGTAAAGACAGTATAAAGAAGCATTATCTTTTGGCACATATTAAGATGTTTGCATTAGTTCTTTTGTCTCGTGTACTATGAGGATTTATAATCCAAAAGCTGGAAGCATCTGTGTAAGGAGATAAAACCTACTCCTCCAGTTCTAACAAAATGCCTATGCAACAGTGTAAGTGGTCACCTTTCAAGTTCCCAATAAACACTCTTGAGAACTTGTCATGCTTTCCTTTCAAAATCAAATGTCTTCCCGAACTGTGACTCCAACCCTGTTTGCTAACTCCACCCTTCTCTCCCCACCCCCCCTCCTCCCCACCCCTCAGCCTTCCCCCTCCCCCCCACCCCCACAACCCTTTCTACGCCATAAGACCAACTCCACATCAGCCAATGT